>WBMZ01015306.1:0-14869 GCA_013400975.1 Atrichornis clamosus
CGTGGGGATGGGGAGTGATGGGGGCAGTGGGAATGGGGGGTCGTACAGGGCAGCGGGGATGAAGCGTGGGGATTGGCCCTGATTGGGGCAATGGGGATAGGGGCAAATGGAAGCAAGGGTAGGGGGATGGAGGGTGAGGGCAGCACGGCACATTGCTGTGCCCCTGCGAGATGATGGTGGCCGTGGCAGGTGCCCACAGGGGAGGACAGTGGGGTTGTCCACCTGACATGCTGCCCTGCCCTTCACTCAGATGTGGGGTGCACGCAGCTGCTGCGCAGGGATCTGGAGCGTTCCCATTGGGATGAGAAACCCAAACCCAGCCTCAGCCACTGAGGCTCACCCGTGGGCAGGGGAGCTTCTGGAGCAGATGGACGAGCTCATTGCCCCATGGCTCACCCCCACAGCTGCTCCTGCTGCAAAAGCCCAGGAGGAGACCTGGGTTCCCACGGACGAGGTCTCAGGAGGACAGCAGCTGGATTCAACTTCAAGATCCCTCCCAGTCCTCAGTCATCATTTAAAGCGTTAAAAATCCTTCTGCCCTGGCTCAGACTCCCGAGGACTGAGAGCCCTTTGTGTGCAGTGCTGACACGGCAGGCTGGCCCGTGAAGGCAGGATTGTACCGGGTCTGGGGGAGAGAGGGGGCAATGAATAAACCTCACTGTTTTCCCCCTGTAATGCTCCAGATCCCAGAGCTCCTCCCAAGCATGGGGCTGGGCAGTCAGTGCCCTACCCCCCTTATGATTTTTCCAGGTATTCCAATGCAACCCTGGTGACAAGTCCCCCACCATCCCGCACAGCTGCCAGAGCCTCCCATCGCCACTCCAACAGCTGCTCATAGGCAGATGGTGGTGCCTCACAGCCATGATGGCCATCCCATGGCATTGCTCCTGGCACACCGCCCTCCCTGCAGCTCCTCACCTGCTGAGGTGAGGGCCAGACCCCCAGCATGCCCAAAACTTCCCACATATAAAATTATGGGTGGCATTGACCAGCACTTAAGATGATGACAAAGCCAAGCTGGGAGTTTGAGGAAGGACAGACAGGAATGTGACTACAACAAAAAGGGCTTGGGGATGGTCTCCTGAATGCAAATTCAGGAGGAATTCTGGTGTTTCACCAAAAGCTGCCATTTCCAGCTGCCCTCAGTGGTGAGAATTACTTATCGCCCCTGACCTTGAAGCAGCTCGTCCTACACGTTGTTTCACTTGGCCTGAGCACAAGGCTCTGAGCCTCAGCACAGGGACAGGATCCACAGCCCCCCTGTCACAGCTCTGGGGAGCAACCAGCTCCAGCTGGCAGATGAGGCTCATCGGGAGAATCCAGTCGGGAAGAGGGAAGGTCTCCTGCAGGTCTGGGAAACCTGCTGATTTCTCTTGTCTCTCCACTCTGACCCTGCCTTCCTGGGTGCACATGGACTCAGTTCCTCGTGGGGGAGAGCATCCCATGGCAGCTCTGCTGGCAGAGAAAAGGGGCGAGAGCAGCCAGCAGTGGGTCCTCTATGTGATAGAAGCTGGGAGTGACTGGATCTGGATGGACGGAGTGGATTTTGTCACTAATGTGGTGAGGGCCAAGCTGCTCATGGCTGCCCTGGCAAGGTGATTTGCCTGTGCCAGGAGGGAGTGCACAGAGCAGAGCAGGAAGGGGACAGGAACAGGTGCCCCACTGTGTCCCCAAGCCAAAGCTCCTCAGTTAGTTCCCTATCATCCTCATGGGTCTATCATTAAGCAATAAATCCTTTACAGAGGAGTTAAAAATAGGAGTTGCAGCATTGCTTCGTCTTCATGCAGCCCTACCACACACCATCTCACCCCCAGTTTCCCACCCAGGGATGACCAGCGGCCAGCCCTGGAACTGGAGAGCTCTGGCAAGGTTTTCTGTCATTTCCATCTCATTTCCACCATGCCTTGCCCCTCTTTAGCCACGGAATGTCTCACCCAGGTGCAGGAGCCAAGTCCCGGCTGCCCAGGGTGGTGAGTGGAGGAGGGCAGGGTGCCTGGCAGAGGGCTGGGTGCAGTCTGGCACTGGAAGTGATGCCAGCTGAGGGATTAGGAGAGCTGAACAGGCTCCATATCCACGGCAGAGCTAGTTAAACAGCCCCAGCAATTAGGGAAATCCTGGCACTTTGTCTGACAAAGACAGGGAGATCAGACCCTTTCTACGCTTCACTCTGAGTCTCACCCTGCCCTGATTTTGGTTCCTGCTCCACAGATCACCCACACACTTTGTTCAGAGAGGGAGCCCACGGTGACAGCATCTCCCCACATCCCAGATGCCTCACCTCTCTGCAGCTGGGGAAAGCTGCCAGGCTGGGGTCCTGTGCTGGGAGCTCTGCTGTGCTCTCCCCTGCCCTCCTCGCAGAAGGCAAAATGCACTTGAACATTCTGAGATGCTTTTTGGGTGTCTGTGCCTGGTCAGTGAGGAACCTTGGCACTTCTCTATCCCTCACCTTGGAGGAACTTCTGATTTCAACAGCTTTACATTGGCTTGCTCAGAATAAATTGTGTTTTCTTGCAATAACTTTTCAGTGACATTGGTGGTGGTTCAGGCATTCAGGCCTCGACTCAACCCACACCCCAATGCCTGCCTTATATCCCAGCATTTTACACATCATCTCAGATAAATGCTGCCTCATTTTAACCTGTTCCTGATCTGGGGGTCCTTAGGACAGACATTCTCGAGTCATATATCCCAGCTTTCTCTTTTGTGAACAGAAAGGCTGGAACCCCATTAAAATGGGAACTGAGGGTATTTCATAGTTACAGGACGTCAGCAGCCAAGAGGTTTAAGAAAAGCAGGAGGGAGAGAGGCTTCCAACAAAATCCTCAGGGCTGGCAGCTTTGTGCTTGTGCCGCAAATAGCTTGTCCTGTGGCTCATCTGCAAACTCTTACCATCCACATGACTTGGCTTATGCCGTGATTACCTTACCTGCCAGCCAGTCTCGTCTTAAAAAGAAACAGAGAAGGGCAAAGGCATTCCTGCCTCAAGCCCTGCAGGAATGCGCTGGGCTCCCTGTTTCCGTCTCTGCTGCTTAATCGCTGGGGGAATTTGTACCCTCTGCCTTACCCACAGCTGCCTGCTCTCAGCAGCCCCTGGAGTATTTAAACTGCAGATGGAACTGCGTAGCTCTTACCGAAGCTGGAATGACGGCAGAGTGGCCATTAAGCTCCTGAAATGCCGCTGGCTCTGGGCAAGCGATGGAACAAGAATCCACTGCTTTGTGGTCACCCTCCAGGTCACAGCCGGCGCTGTAATGACGGCTGGCACAGTGGTATGGCCGTGGCTCATGCAAGGGGTGGCTGCTCAACACAATCCTTGGGTTGCCTTTTTTGGGTCTGTATCCCGGACCGGCTGAACAGATGGGAACCTGTAACTCCCCCTCTTGATCAGCAGCCTCTAGGTAGCTACAGCTGTGATGTGCAGCAAGCCAGCATCCTGCTCCTCTCCCAGCACACACACAGCCCATGCAAACCACCCTTCTGGGCTTCTCTTGCTGTGGCATGGCTATGCAGGCACAGCCCCCATCAGCTGTGGTTCCCATGCACGAAGGGGCACAGGAAAGCAGGACAGGGGCTTCCTCCTATTCCTGTGGGAGCCAGAGCCCAGCCTTAGTCCTCAGCCGTGCTGTTATGTCCCTCCTGTCACCGGGTGGGATCCGTGTGGTGTTCTGTGCGGCCTGCTCTGGCCCTCAGCTGTGCCAGAGGCCACCCGGTCCCTTCTCGCCTCAAGAGTTCCCTCCTCTCCCAAGGTGGATGCCAGGAGCAAGACTCGGTTGCAGCTGCAGGGGGCTCATGGCTGCAAAGCGGGGGGACATGAAAATCCAGAAAAGGTCCTGAGGAGCCACACACACCTCAGGCTCTCCAGGCTCTGACACCACAGGGATCAGTGCGTAGGATTTGGGGTCACTGTGGCTCCAGCAAGCACATTTGGTTCTGCTCTTCTGTGCAAATCCTGTCTCTGCTGCCAATTTGGAGGAGCCCCAGTTGCAGTTGATGGGAAGGGTGCACTTTTGTTCCGGGTGCTGTGCTGCAATGGAGCCGGGGAATCCCATTTCCAGTGAGCATGGGCAGCGTACCAAGGAAGCTGAGTGTGCTGGGGTGGCCTGAGAGCACCCACACGGCTAGGGGGGTGCAGAGGGGAAGAAAAGAAAAAAAAAAAAAGCAGTGACAGAGGAAATAGGTTTATCATCTCTCTGCAGAGCGCTGGGGCTCAGCCACAAGGGGTTTTCTGAGCCGTGATTCAAAATAACACTGGACTCCTCCATGCAGCCGTGAGCTCCGAGAAAGCCCCATGGCAGGGTCCAGCAGTTCTGCTGGGGTGGGCATGGGGAGCAGGGACTCCCCAGCTTCTGCTTTACCCCTCCGGTGGGTCTGTGAGCTCAGACATGAATGCAGCCAGCTGGGAGCAGCCATGCGAAGCTCTGTGAGTCTCAGTGCTGTGGGCAAACCCCTACAGGGGACCCAAATGATGCACAAGACTGGGGAGAAGGAGGACAGGCTGGGGAGAGAAGGTGGCGTGGCTGTTCCAGGGAAAGCAGAGCCAGGGATACATCCAGGCAGATGGATCAGAGACTGTCCAGGAAGTGTGGGCAGGGTACCTGCAGTGGAGAGGTCATACCCCACCTCTCCCCAGTGCAGGACCCTCAGGGATGCCCAAAGAGCTCAGGTGTGGGGTGACCACCAGGGACAGAGTGAGAAGGTTGCCAGGGGCTGGGCAGGTGCCCCAGGTGCTGCCCTGGGGCTTGCAGAGTGCTCAGGACCAGCACAGCTGTGTCACCGGGGTCAGGGGAGAAGGCACAGTTCAGGGGTGCTCTGGGACAGGACGTGGCGCTGACTCAGGCCGGTGCAGGAGGGCTGGTCCCACAGTCAGCTGCCCCTGGCCGGCTGCCAACACCAGCACCCTGCCCTCAGAAAAGACTTCATTTTCGGGTGGCGGAAAATCGACGTCCTCCTTTCCAAAAGGTCACATCGTGGCAACACAGCCGAGCAAAGTGTGAGGGGGAGAGGGGACGCCACTGAGGCTTTCACCCATGGCAAAACAGCTTCCAGAAACCATCTGGGGTCAAACTGCCCCGGGGTCCCAGAGGAAACGATGCTAAAAGTGGGTTTTTCTCAAAACCTTCTAGAAGGAGTGGTTTGCAAGTGTGAGGAGCTGCTTAAATGCAGGGGAAGCAGCTGGTGCCCAAGTTAACACAGAAACCAAAACCCTGCTGCTCCCCGAGTGGTGACAGTGTAGAGAGTGGCCGCAGCCTGTGCCAGGTGAGACCTGGTTTGTATTTGACACAGTGGCTGGAGCACCCAGCCAGCTTTGCCATCCTGCTGCACTCTTCCTCTCCGCAGTGCAGTGCCCCACCCATGGCAGGTTCGGCAACATCTGGAACCAGCTCTGCCTGTCTGCTCTTGCTGCTTCAGTCACGAAAAAATCCCCTGTCACCCAACACCAGCGTGCCCAGTGGGGTAAGCCACCCAGCACAGCCCTGCAGTGGGCACTGGGACACAGCCATATCCCTGGTACACAGCCCCTGGTCCCTCCAGCACCCCTGACCCCCTGACATAGGGACACACAGGGGTGGCCAGAACTGAGCTGAGCGGTGTCAGCAGCAAGCACAGCCAAAACTGCCAGCTTTTCACCACTGTTCTCACATGATGACCAAAGCAGCTCCCGGGGCACCCTGCACCGTCCTCTTTTCTTTTGCACTCTGCCTGTACCCCATGCCAAAGGTTTTCCAGGGGCAATGAGTGCACTGTGAGAGAAAGGAGAGCTCAGCTCTGCTCTCTAAACCTGCCCAGAGCAGAAGCTCAGGTGCTACAGAGGCGCCAGGAGTTTGCACTGCTCCCAGGTCCCACTTCCCCTCTGCTCCACATGTGCCTGGCATGGGACAGAACCCCTCGCCTCTGCCAGGTTGAGGGGCAGTTGTACAAGGGGATGTCCTGCGGGGGAACCCGGCAGGCAAAGGCTGTTCCAGAGCCTCTGGAAGCAGAGGGGGAGCTCAGAAACAGAAATGAAAGGGTATTAGGTAGGAGGTGACGTGCAAACGCCCTGCGGTAAGCAACTCCAGCTCAGCCGCAGCATCCCGGCTGCACGATGGGACGTGGTGCGGCACGGTCTGGGAGTCCTTGCAGGCAGATCCCGGCTTCGCGGCGAGGCTGTCCAGCCCCACCGAGGCTGCGGGTCTTTGGGGAGCGCCAGGGCATCGCAACGAGCCGGAGGTGCCCCGGCAAGGAGTCCCCTCTGTGTCCCCAGCTCCGCACCGTGCCCCAGCCCCGCGCAGGCACTGCCATCTGCAGGCAGAGCCCCGGGGCCGGCCCGGGCCGCTGCCAGCACCGCGACCCCCGAGGCAGCAGGGACCCGGCCACCATCCTCAGCAGGGCTGCGACCACGGCCCGCCGCCCAGCCCAGAGCAAGCCATCATGAAACACATGGAGAAACGGGCAGTGGCTTCTCCTGCCCTCTGCCAAGCCACCGGCCAGCAGTCAAGCTCACACCCGGCTGCTCAGTAGCTGCAGAGACCCCAGCAAAGCAAAACCCTGCCCACACCCTCGCACGGAGCATCCGCGGCACCTCTGCCCTCCGCGAGGCAGGAAAAGGGGCTCCGTGCTTAGAACGCAGCGAGGGAATTGCTTATAAGGTGCTCCCTGGAGCCCCACGCTGGTCTGCGGGAGAGACTCCTCCTCGTCTTCCCTCTCGCTAAGAGGCATTTGCAGCTCCGTGCCCCGTTCACACAGATGGACCCCATGGGGGACACACATCCCACTCCCTGTTTGTCCTGCTTCTCGTGTGCCCCGTGTGAGCAGCATCTCCACAAAACCATCCCCATCAAATTCTGCTCACACCGAGGAGGCTGCCTGCCAACAGGCAGACATGTGCCAGCAGGGAGAAACCCCTGCTATAACCAAAGTACAGTCTCTCTGCCAGAAAATGGTCATGATTGTGTCTTTCAACGAGCTCTGCCTACAAAAAGAGCCTCTATCCCAGGTGGCTCCATCTATGGGCTCTTTCCCCTCTGGTGTCCCTGGAAGGAAAGCATCCCCCAGGATCACAGGAATGAGACACAGGACACTCCACGCTGCAGAGGGGATTTTTCAGAAGCATTTATTTCACTGCTGACACTGGGGCTGCAGGAGGCAGCTGCTCCCCGAGCTGCCCTGTGCTGCAGAAACATCACCCCCCTCAATCACAACAATCCACAGACGGTCGGTGTCTGAACGGTGAGACCTTCCAGCACCTACATTACACAGACCTACATCACTGGGACATTCACCTGTTAGGGACATCACTTAAAAGGACTTAAAATAATGATAATAATTATAATAAAGCAATCTACAAAGTAACACTTGGAGGCATCATGCAGAAACCAGGTAACTTCAGACTACATGGCAGCTCAGATTTGCTGGGTTTATCAGTGGACGAGTGCTGACTGTTTCTCTGCCAGTCCAACAAGGTGCCCAGCTGGGGAGCATTCCCAGACAGGACAAAACTGTGTTTTCCACCCAGCGGCAGGAAACACTTCCAGGTCACAGTTTATACATCCAGAACTACACAAGGTTATGTGCTTGTAAAAGGTGCTGGGAAGTCCTGAAACTTCCTTCTGTGACACCACCTGCTTCCTCTACCAGGTGGCAGACACTGGAGTGCAGCAGAGCACCTGAGCTGTGGGGTTTCTTTTTTTCTCTCTTTTTTTTGTAATAAAACCAAAAGCTGACTGCTAAAATGTTATTCTTATCACAGGTGGACCAAAAAAAATAATAAAAAAATCACATTACACTGGTGATATACAGATTGGCCCATAAGAAAGAAGAAGCTCTATACTATTGCCCCATAATGAGTTTTTCTTCACCTACAGTTTCAACTTCCCAAGTGAGGTAGGGAGAGGGTGACCACGGGAAAAAGAGGTGGTGTTTCTAAAGGATTCCACTGTTTTAAAGTTATCCTAATCCTTCATGTAAAGATTAAGTGTTCTTTAAAGAAACACTGCCCTTTCTTCACAACAACATTCAGAGTTTTGGTTTTTTGGTTGTTTTGGGTGAGGGAAAGAGGGAGAAAGAAAACAAGGATCCCAGAGATGAAATGCTGGCAGTTTTGACACATTTCAGAAGGAAAGCACAGTTATAAAAAGGAAGGAAATAATGTAGTGAATCTGCAGCTAGAAGAAAAAAATAGAGTGCTGACATAGTTTGCACTGTGCTCATTCCCACAGCACTGAATTACACACCCTGTTCATGTGGAAACATAGTCACACACAGCTGTCAGGAGAGGGAAAGTGGACACTTAGAAACCTGTAGTTTAATTTTGCAGGAATCAGTAATACAGAAGCTTTCCACTGCCCCTCCTAGTACTAGACAGAATGTATTTTAAGGCATAGTTTAACATCCATTTCTTCCTAAAGCAATTTAAAGTGTAACAAGCCAAGATGTCAGACACAGAACACTCAATAGGTATTCTGACACAGGTGAAAGCTGGTTTATGTACAGTGAAATATTTGCCTTCAAACAGGGGAGTCTTGTAAAATAAAGAAAAAAATAACTGCAGACCCAGATTCTAAAAAAGCAAACATTACCAACACAAGGAATGTTCATTAGAGTCCAGTTCCCACTAGAGCTACTCAACAGGAGGACATACAATGTGATTATGCTAAACCGCACTGATTGATTGACTGTTCCCAGAGTGCCCCGGGAGGGGGAAGAACCTTGGGAGGCCAAACTCTGCAGTGTCCTAGTGCAAACTGCCTCAGAGGAAAAGCCTGCAGTCAACAAGCCTTTACACCTACTGCTAGGCTCCACTAAGAGATGTAGTAGCCAGGTGCCACCTAACAATCTCAGGACACTCCTGTAGAGGTGATGGTCCTGTGTGGATTCTAATGCACATCCCCCATGAACAGTGTCCTGCACACATCCACCTGCCAGGCTACCGGCTTTCCCTCTTCCGTGACTGAGCCAGCTCACAGCCACCAGAACCTCACATAGACAATCAGCATGATAAAAAACACAGCTACGGCCGCCAGCTTGGCGTACGTGGAACGCATGTTCAGGTACTTCGCGTCCTGGCGGTACTTCTTGGACAGACTGGACAAGTTGTTGGCCTTGGAATCAAGGGCTGTTAAAGGGAAAGGGGAGAGAAGTTAGCTGAGATTAACTGAACCTTCCCCAAATGTTACACTGACTGCACAAGTTTCCCTGGAGCAGCTGGAAGCGCAGGGGTTTCCCAGGGCAGCATGGCCTGTGCCTCTCTGCAGTGCTCCAGTGCTTGTCCTGCTGGGATGAGAGCCACCCAAGATGGAGAGATGCTGGTCTCACTCCAAAGAAGCACCAGTACCTGCCAGGTGCTTCAGAATAAGAAGCTGATCCAACTGAAACACCCACTGGGTTCACTGCTTTTCCCAGGAGGCTCAAGCCTTTCCCTCCAGGATGCTCTGCCCACCCAGCTGACTGAGGAGACAAAGAACTGTGTGACAAATATCAGCCCCTCCCAGTACCTGACAGTGCCTCTCCTCTCTGTAAGACCTCCTCGATGTTGGCCACCATAATCCTCTGCACATCCTGCAGCTCTGTGTTGATGGAGCCCAGGTTCCTCCTCGCCCGGCTATCAATGTAGAGCTTCTTGGTTTTCTGGATGTAGGTGTCTGCAACGAGACAGGGCTATCAGAGGGAGTCTCACCTAACACAGAGCAGCCTGGCTGCTGAAGGAGTGGGAGCATTGCTGAGACAGCCAGAAGATTACATGCAAGTATTCACTGGAGCGAGGCCAAGAGACTAAAAGCAGGAAATCTGAATCTAAGGACATGTACCATTTCCCTACCACTTCTGTATTCTCCTGCTCAAAATGTCCATGTCTCTAGTGCCAGGAAGAGTTTGAACTGTCAATTCCATAGGCCAAGCTGGGGAGGATCCTGTGGCTGCTGCTCCCTGCCCCAGCATGAAGTTTCCTAACTAGCCACGAGGAGAGGGACCTCACCAAATTCAATGAAGGAATAGGGCCTGGAGACTGTCGGAACCTTCTTGCCATGCTGCTCATCAAACTCTGAGTGCAAGTCTTCCAGGTATGCAAAGGCCAGTTTCTTGGGGAATCCGGCTTCACACAGGACCAGGTAACACACTCCTTTCTCGATGATGTAGCTAAAAGCACAGCAGACAGAGCATTAATCAGTCGATTTTGAATCTATCCTATCAAGCATCACCCTGCTTACCTTTATTCCTACAAGGCAATGAGAACTGGGAACAAGCACTTCCAGTTTTCTATGTCTGAATCAAGTGTAAACCCTTCTGCAAAACAATGGCTTATTTTTTCTCTACACAAAATAAGTTTTCTTGTAGCCTCAGCCTCACTTAGTAGCTCCAAAACACAGTGACACCTGCTGCTGTGCAATGCTGGTTGGTTTGCCCTGCAGCTGAGGGTCCTCTTCTCATGCCACCACCAACCTTGAGATTGTTTAGGCTTTGCTATGCCTGTCTGCTGCTGCACATTCTCAACTACCTTTTCCTCCTCATTTAGCCAATATAAAAATAAAGTCGACAACATTCCCACCAAAACCAAGGAGGTGGGGACAGGAAATAGCCCTGTAAACACATTTGAATGCTTATCTATATTCTACAGGGTGAAGAGTAAATGCTACTTTTATATTACCTTCCTTTGACTTTCTGCATAATGCCATTAAGCATTAGTCTAGTTAGCATAAAGATTAGCAGTGTATTAAAGAAATGATCCAGTCCTGAGGGCACCGTAGTAAAATAAGGAGCTTAAAATTTTGTTAATAGACACATCAGACTTAGAAAACAACTTCCTCCCACTCCCCACTGTTCTGCCAGATACCCCAGCAGGTATTAGCCATCCTCAACTTTTTCCTGGCTCAGGAGTATCCATTTCTCCTGCCTCTATATGGCCTGTGTGTGAACCCTGCCAGCGTTCAATCAACTACTGATCTACCCCGACCAGAAGCAAGAAACTCCAGTTGCCATAATCCATTCCACAGCATGTCCCCACGTGCCTGTGGCCTTTGTTCCTTTTTATGTTTCTCAGCTTGGACTGCATCAGTGCCTAGACTAATCCTACAGTACATCATGCCTCTGTTCTTCCCTAACCCCTGGAGACCTGCCTGACACATTGGAGTTGCTACAGATCATCTCCTGCAGCTTGGTTTAGCCACTGTCTCATGACCAGCAAGACTTGAACAAATTTTTTGAAATAAGGAAAACCATTGTCCGATGGGAATTCTGACAGCATTGCTGGAGCAGCACTGTCCAGATGAGAGCACTCTGAGGAACATGTCCCATCAGCACAGGTCTGTTTATCTCTGCCTGGGCCAGCTGGTCCTGCCTGGAGCTCTTCAGCTTTATTTTACACTTGCATCTCCCTGATGCGTTATTCAATATATTGGATTTAAAGTTGATCTGTCAGCACCACAGGGAGCAAGCTCACCTCATTCTGCCCCAGATTCAGACAATTTTGTCAACATCAGACCAGAGTTTAAGCACAGCTGGGCTTCTCAGTGCACCTCCAAGCTTCAGCTCAGCACCTGCCTGGCACATCCTCACATGAGGGGCAGATGTGGCCATTTGGCACTGTCAGCTCTGCACACTCAGTGCAGCCAGTAGGTTTCTTATAATCATCTTGGACATTTTGAGAGATAAAAGCTTTATCCCACTAACAGTGGCAAAGGCCAAGGGTTGCTTTTAAACGACAGGTAAGAGTCACTTCAGCCATTCATCAGCCAAAGGTCACCTGCTCACTGACAGCACAGCAGACGCCATTGGTGTTCCTGTACCTGCACAGCCCCCAGTGCTGCAGCTGAAAGGGTGACACTGCTTTTGGAGTCAAAGCCTGGGCATTGCATTTGACAGAAATCACCTCAGTAGTCATGATTTAAGCTTCATGTTTCAGCAAGGCTAGGCTCTACTCCGAACTGATGAAGTCAAAGACGTTCAACACCACCTCAGCAAGTTCAGGCCTTGGCCACGCTGCTAACTCCCACCATGAAATGCTCTGTCCTGGTTTGTGCTGCCCTCAGCAGTCAGAGCTTTGATTTGGCAGAAAAAAATTGGTGTGCTGTGCTAACAAACAGCATGGTCATCACTCCGTGTTATTTTACGCTAAATCTCAAATTCCCTCATTACCTCCCCTTCCTGTACAGGAGGTTTTCTGACCTGAAAGTATTCTTTTCACACAGATCCTGCCGTAGTGTCCCACCTCAAAGGAGGCAGCAGTGAGTGCTCTGCAGCAGCAGCTGTCAATGGCCAGCAGAACCTATCGAGGGACTAAACCCAGAAGGAGAAACACTCCTGTCCCTGCCTGTCTGCCAGCCAGGTAACCTGGCTGTTCCTTTGAGACAGCTGTCAAAACAGGGGCCTGCCCATGCCCTCCCTCCTCGCCAGAACTGGTGACAGCACAGCCACCACTGAGAGGCTTTGATTTCCTGGGCAAGTGTTGCCACCTTCCCAGACATCACTCTGCTTGCATCATGGAAGTAACTCAAGAAGGGATTTATAAGGATCTACACAGGCTCTTTCCCAAGGCTTCACTGCCAGTCAGAGCAACACCCATGCTGTGCCAAGGAAACACTTATAAACGAGAGTGTTTTAAAATTCTATACCCTTTTAACGTATAGAAAGAAGAAGATGAAGAGCAGCACTTAACAGTTAACTCTGGCAACAACACCCAAATCCAACAGGAGATAGTGGTGACCAGCCTAGTCAGGGCCATCCTCTCACAACTATAACTCCCTATCAAAGGCAACCAGAAGCCAAGACACAAGAATTTTAAAAATCTTGTTGTAGTTACTATACGTAAGACAACCACAGGAAAAATATCCCTCTGAACATCATGGCTTTTGCCAAAGATTGCCCTTCCAAACAATTCCTGTTCCCTGAAACTCCAGAGAAAGGGACAGGGTAGGAGATGTGCTGAAGGGCCCTTCTTATAGGAGCAGAACCTAAAGCCAGCCTTGCCCTGCATTCAAAGGCCATGTCCCCCTCACCCAGTGATAAACACACACCCAGGCACTGGGAATCACCTGGAAATCGAGAGGGATCCTACTGCTGGTGGCATGGTAGAAGTGGTGCCAAGTCTGGAAAATGCTGGTGCATTCCTGCCAAAACTGCACAACTCTGCTTGGAAACCTCACATGGCACCTGATCTCTGAGACTCCTCGCAGTTATTCCTGTCATGGCACAATTCTGATTCTTGGCAGGATATTGACTCAGTTCTCAAGCATTATTCTGCCAAGACATGTCACAGAAAGAAGCACTTCCTTTCTCACACACAAGCTTTCTTGCCTTTCACTATCAATTCTTTCTCTGTCCATTTGCCTGTCCACTTCTTCTGCTATTGATTAAGCAATAACTCCACTCTCTGTAAGCTTTCCTTATTTTATATCCACGCTCCCTTGCTAGTGTACTACTGGAGAATGTCAAAAGTGCTTTTTAGTTGAGAGTTCCCAAACAGTTTAGGAAATTAATTAAACACACCAAACAAATCTAGCACTGATTAGACTGAATCTATAGGATGAGAGAAAGGAGTTTGTCAGATATTAAGAAAATAATTATTAAAAAATCCAGAGATGCTCTGTGTGCTTCTAACATGAAGCTAATGCATGAAAAGCTGTGCTCTCACAGGACACAGAGAGGACAATCCTGGGCAGGAGGAGCTCACAGTGGTACTGCCAGACTAGCTTTACCAAGGACATAGCTCTTCAAAGACAAGGCACAAGAGGCACAGAAGACGTAGTGAAGGTACAGCAGAGAGTGCAAACAAACAGAAAAACCTTAAAGGGAACAGAACCTGTACTGTCTTCAGCAAAGGCAGAACGATGAACCTGGCTGAAAATCAAGTGCCAGACACCTGTGCCAAGCAGTGACAACTCACACACTCTTTCCTTTCAGCAGTTACTGCACTTCAGCAGGGCTGACAGGTCACCACTTCCAGGCAGCCCCGTTTCTAACAAACCCTCACCCTGACTCAGAAGAGCCTTCACCTACTTCCAGGGCAGAAGAGCCCGTATCCCCCTTATCTCCCCGATACTCACTGAAAAGCCATGGCTCCCGCCTCCAGGGTGCATCTCGTCGGCGACTGCTCGTTCAGCTTGCGGAAAAGCTGCTTCGCTTGACTCTGGTACTGCTGCAGATCGCGGCCTGACTGAGAAGGCAGGGAGGGAGGGAGACCGGGCTGTTGGGGCGGCAGGTACCAGAGAAACACTGGGGGGCTCCGGGGCGGCAGGGATCAGTCCAACAGCACCGGCGCACCTCTCCCGCTCCCACCCGCCACCACCGGCAGGGAAACGCTGGTGCCAGCGCCGTCCTGCTGTGCGAAGGGACAGCGCGGGTCCCGCCGGTTCGCGCCCTGCCCGCTCCTCACCGACACACCGGGCCGGCCCCTCCCCACCGGCGCCCCGCAGGCCCCACCTGCTCGTCCTCTTGCATGGAGGCGGCGAGGGGGAGCCCGTCCGCCACGCGGGCGATCATCGTGAGCAGCACCATGGCCGCGCCCGCCGCTCTCCTGCCACGGAGCCGCCCGGAAACTGCCACCGCCGCTTCCGGTCCGCGGCAGCCGCGCCACCGGCACTTCCGCCCGGGCGGGGGAAGCGCGGCGGCCACGGGCGCGGCTGCGCCACAGCGGGCCACACCCCCCAAACAGCCACGCCCCAACAAAGACACGCCCCCGCCGGGTAGACACGACCCCTCCGCGATGACCACGCCCTCAAAGCACACACCCCCGCACGGGGCCACGCCCCCTAAGCAGAGACGCGCCCCCTGCCCGGGAGCCCCACCTATGCACGAGCCACGCCCCTCTACCGGAACCACGCCCTTATCCCCGCCCCTGCCGCTATATAGGCCCGCCCCCGGTGACGCGCCCCCCGGCGGGTGGGGCGGGGCGGCGGCGGCC
>WBMZ01015307.1:0-142406 GCA_013400975.1 Atrichornis clamosus
AGGGGCAGGGGCAGGGGCAGGGCCGGGCCAGGCCCAGGTGCAGCGCCAGGGCCAGGCTGCCGCCTGCTGCCGGCCGCCGCGCGGGTAATCACGCGTCCCCCCTCACTGCTGATTTGCAAGAGCAGATTAATCAGAGCGCACGGCTTGATGAAATTTGCTGTTATTGTGCCCATTTTTAGAAACATCTTTTATTATCTTCATTATTCATTTACAGGGGACCGGCATCAATTATGCAAATGAGTTCACAGACTTTGCAGATTACTTCATTTGCCGCTATTGTTTGTGGAAATTTAATTATTAAATATTATTAAGCTTGCGTTTTCTTCAATTTTCCGAGGCTTAGTTTCATTTGATTTTTCCTCCAGCTGCTCTCGTTTCCTTTCAGTGCCAAAACAGCTCCTCATCAAAGCAGCTCTGGCATGTGAAGACCAAATAAAATCTCCTCAATTTAATAATTTTGATGTTAGTCCCTTGTTCTCAGCTGCTTGCTCAAAGCAATGCAGAGAGAAACGCAGAGCACATTCAATTTAATGAGTAGAAATTGAATTCAAGTTTGTTCGGAATTGACTTCAATTAAGCAGAGTCTTAATGATAAATTAATCTCTTTTCTTTATTCCCTAGAATTTGTTTTTCAAAGTAGGAAATTGGACTACATTGAAAGACCAAATAAAGAATACCAATTTTAACTAGATTATGGAACCGATAGCAAAATTTAATTCTTTATAGTAATGTACTTGGACAAATAGCATTCACTCTATGGCATGTATTATAATTTATATTCATTGTTACAACTCACACTTTCATGGCATGGATAAAATGGCAGTTGAATTAAATATGGGCCTGTAATAGACTTCAGAGTTTTAATCTTTATTAAGAAACTCTAATTGAATGCATAATTAGCTTTTCAGGGTCTAGGAAACTAGGTTTAATATCTATGTAGGCTGAAAACATAAATCAGGCATTTTTTTAAGAGCATTTTTTACGAGTTTATTTTTTAGGAGAAATTATCTTGTAACATGACTTATATAAAAAGCCACATTTTTACTTCATTGGAAGAAGCTATGTATGGAGGAGCAGTAGCAAGCTTTTTCATGCTTTTAATGCCCAAAGACAGTTCTTGCATTCTGGGTCAATGGTGGGTAGTGCAACCTCCTTTCATCAGAACAACTCCAGTTAGCTTGTGTTTGTCCCCATTGAAACACATAGGCAAAACAAGTCCATGCTTATGAATAGGAGCATGCCCATTTCCTTCTGTGTTGCAGTTCTACCATGCTTAGTCATCTTAGTATCTTTGTTATTTCCTCTATTTTATTGTTGTGGTATGACCACCGCAAGCTCTATGTTTTACTATTTCAGTGAGCAAGCCATGTTTTCAAGAGTGGAGAGAAATTTGGGTGCCTGCTCTAGCTTTTCAAAGGGATCAAGCATCTTTATGATGTCTTAAGCTGGTCATCTCATGCCGCTGATAATTTATGAAACTTTGATTCTTTTACCCCTCTCCTCAATGAAAAAAAAAAATGAATCCAGTGGTGTCTCAGGTGCGGAAGGAATTTTTACTAAGATTAATTATAAATTCAGGGAGTGTGAAATCCTGTGCTTTTGGTTTTCAGTGAAGACAGTGGGTCATTTTGGCCAGCTGAGGAACATTCAGTCTTCTGCTTTACCTTCACATAAATTCTTTGGTTCCCAGGCATTGAGCAAGGGTATATATTGCTTTTTAACTAAGAAGTAATAAATTGAACAATTTCCTTTAGACACCTTTTACAATCTGCACTGGACTTGTGAGCACCTCCCACTGTGTGTCCAGTGCTGGTATGTTTCCCTGGAGTTTCCTGTTATGTTTTCTTGGTGTAAAGGATCAAGAGCCTGCCTACAGACTCTTTGCACAGCACACAATTGAAAATATTTATTAAGGAAACATGTTTATTTTTACAGATCTGGGAGATTAAATTTTATTGCTTCAAGGATACCCATGTTCCAAAGATTTGCTTCCATTTTCTGAGTGAGTTTTTCAGTAAATATCCATTTGGAAATGGGATCCAATGTTTTCTGGAAATTATGGAGAAAGGTTTGTTAGTCTAAACTTCCTGTGTGTTTTGGGAGTATGGTTTAATGGTGAACATGGTGGTCCTAGGTTAACAGTTAGACACAATGATCTTAGAGGTGTTTTCCAACCTTAATGATTCTATGATTCTCTATTTCAGAACTGCACTTACTTAGAGATGAAATAAATGTTTTTTACAAGAAATTGCAATTGCAGTTCATACATAGCTGAGTTGTTTCATGTTGGAACCAGTCCCTCTGTTCCAGTAGACACAGACAAGATTTATAAAAACATTAAGGTGCTCAGGGTCACAGAAAGCCTTCCAAAGGTGAGAGATGTCAAAGCTCCATCAGTCTTTGCAGCCTCCATGTCTGACTGAACCTGTTTTTGGGGATGACACCGTAGGCGTCACACACACACGTGTTCCAACAATAGATTACATTATAAAACATCTACAAAGAAGTCATTAAGACAGTGTTCCTGTTAGAAATACCTATACTATAATAGCACCGCCGTACTCCATATTCCCTTGTATATCACTGATTCTCTTATCAATTTCTTCAGTGCACAAGCATTAAAGGCTTTTATTGCATATAGATCTTACAGGTTCACTTTAAGGTCTGACCATTAAACCAAGCTGTTTCCATCTATTTGTCATCATTTGCAGTAATGGTTCTGTAGTTCAGTGCCTGCCTTCTGCAGTCTCAGTGTTGTCTGATTAGACTCCTGTTGACACCTGTGCAGATCACACTGCCATCTTTTCTTTTCATCTGAAAAAGCCCTACAGGGCCCTATATGTGGTACACTGAAACAGTTTCTCAAAGTTACTTGTCTTATGTACAAAGGAAGATCATATGCCAAAACAGCTTTTTTAAAAAAAAACCAAACTGACTTTCCCCCTTTCACAACTGAATCTGATCTTGGTGAGCATGTCCTTTCTTTTGCTTTGTACGTTTTCCCAGGAGATTTGGCTTTTTTGAATCTCTATTGGGCAGAAATGGGATGACTCCATAAGCAAAATTCAGCCAAATCAATAAGTTTCTTGGAGAGGAAAGGGGCCATAAAACCAATTTCAACTAGTAAGTATATTCTGCATCTGATCATCAGAAATACCAAGCACATAGTAATATGCCTTTTAAACAGAAAGTGGAATGTTTTTACAAGAGATATTTGGGTCAATTTTGGCTAAGGAGTATAGTAACTAGTAGATTATCTAGCTTAGCTGGAAAATCAAGCTCCCTACTTCTCAGAGAAGGGTGAGGCAAGATACTGTAAAGGGAAATAATTTGTTTCTACAAGAAAGATGTAAGGGGAGGGAAAGATCACTGTCCTTAAATTATCCTTTACCAGTATGAAAGAGCTCTGGTTTATTAGTATCTACACACCTGCAGTGTAACTAATTCCCCACTTATGACAATACTATAGTTATTTTATATTCTGAGTTTATTTTCTGGAGATTTCAAGATAGTACATTTATTGTGATCAAGATTTTACAGCTTTCTTTAATCATTTCTTGCTAGACAATATTGTTTTCAGTGCTACTCTTTTCTACTCTATTTTTGTTCTGCACACTCCTTCAACAGCCCTGATGGTAAATATATGAGGCAAGAGTAAAGTTAAGTATTCAAAAGGTAAGAAATGTCACACTTATAAAATCCTTTAAGAGGCAACTCTTGACTACATTGTCAGCTACTATTTCTGAAGTACAATTATTATATCACTTGAGATAATGTTGCGTTTTGTGCTGTTGAACACTTTGTATATGCCAGAAAATCTGGCAAATCATTTATCTGTCTCAGCTTTTCAACGTGAATGAGCCTAAACTGCATTTGTGACTACTGCAGTCTCTAACCACAGGTCTCTATTCAGTTCTCATGGTCAGGGACAAAGCATGGATTTGCTGAGCCACCAACATCTGAGTACTTTCTTGTGAATAATTCTATAAGTCACAGCTCCTTTGCAGTTTTTTTTCTACATTGCAGGTATGATCATCCAAATTTCAAGCCTGGCTGATCATCTGGGTAGCTATATTTAATTAACTGTTGAGGACAGAACAAAGCTCTATTCTGGATCTGTTTTTCATTTTCCGAGATTTGAGAAAACATTCTAGAAATTTTTCTTTTCAGTTATTTTTCCACTGTTATTTGTTGGTCATGGGCTGGCCACTGTTGCTGCATAGTTTGACTATTTGTCAGATTTATCAACCAGCTTAAGAACACTGTGAGCTGTGACTTGCATTTGTAGGATACCTGTACATGCAACTCAGTTAGCTTCAGAGTAAAATCTCATCATGAAATTAAACTTAAGGCAGCATTGCTGCTGCTTAAAAAAAGCCTATAGCATATACCTACTGACTAAAATAATAAAATATTTACTGAAGAAAGATGAGAATTTAATCACATAAAAGTCTGTTGGTAAAGACATACTGGGCTGTTTATGGCAGTGGAAAATATTATATCATATTACGTCTCTGACTTTGTGGGAGAAAAAGTGTGATATTGACAAGTAAGTGATTATGTAATGAGACGGTACTGCAAAGAGTACACAAAGGGTGTAGAGCTAAAGAGATCTGCAGTTTCTGGACTGCTATGTGACATTCCAAATACAGTTTCCTGAGAAATCTCAAACTTGAAAATCTTTTACTATGTTAAGAAAAAGTATTAAAAATCAATGTTCCACTATGTGAAGTTAGTCTTATCGCTACTAGAAGGCTTGATTTCACATGCTTCAAGGAGACCTTCCCCTTTTCTGTAAAATTTGATGCAGGTTTTATTGCAAAAGATTTGTGCTTTTTGTGGAAGTTCATTTCAAACCTTCTTCAACAGCTTCCTTTTTGCAGGGCCGTCTCTTGGAAGATGTGCAAGAGGGCTGTTAAGAAAGTTTTCACTGAAGGGGACCCTGGGTCTCTCATTTCAGTTTTTGTGTGGATTGAAGTCTTGCCTAGAGATGGGAACAAAAATCAGCCCTAGCGAAGTACTATATTCAAGGTGGAGTAAGAGAAGTGAGGCTTCTGCAGCTGTGATATTGTCAGGGCTTTTTCTGTACACAGACCTTTGGATGACTGTAATTCTATTGTTGATTTAGATCATTAGCCTCTGTATGCCTCACAAACTGCATAGGTGTGTCCTAAGGTTCACAGTGGCTGAATTCTGCTTTCCATTCTGCCCATCTAAACCAAAGGCAGTACAATTAGTTTTACTACTGTCAGTGAGTTTTACTACTTTCAGTGAGCATAAGCAAAAGCATTTCTTCTAAATAAAAATTTGTGAGCCACTAGGAAACACGTATTAAACAGCACTATATAGAATAAATGCACGTTTTTCTCTCTTGCCCATAGCTGTGTGCTGAGAAATAATTTTAGTTGTAGCCCATTCTGGAACATCACCTTTGTATCAAGAGTCACCGCAATGCAAATTTACATAGTAGAAACATCCCTGTGTTCTTTAAAGTGATTATTTTTTGTTGGTTTTTATAATCTCTGTTCTTAGGGTAGATGTGCTTAAAATCACTGTTTTCATTCTTTATGTCAGATGACCACATTGCAAGTTATATTTTGTTATTGCCTACTGGTGGGTTTCTTACACCTTTTCGTGGAGTATCTTCCCTGCAGGAGACAGGATGTGAGACTAAAGGGCCTGTGATTCTGATCGTGTGTGGCAATTCCTGTGATCTTGAGTTTGTGTACTGTATTGGAGATTTGAAACTCTTGCATTAGATGGGATATAGTTGTATTGCCCCGGGGACGCAGAGCTGAAGTACCAAAGGAACAAATTAACAGGATGTCACATTAAAATAATTTTTCAACTCTAATTTAGGTAGCTAGATTAATGTGAGTTCATTTAGGAATACTTATATATAACATAATCACATCTAAATGATGTACAACATCAACAATAATTAAGGTAGAAAAATCAAATTTATGTAAAAAGGGGTCTAGACTTTCAGTGTTTGTACACCTCAAATACATCTGTTGAAAGGAAGTAGAGTCAGAAGGGAATATTTTAAATTCCAAATCATGTAGTAAACATAGTGCATCCTTTGACTCTTGGAGTCTTTCTGTAGGGAATTTTTCAAAACCTGACATTTCCTTCTGGCTTATTTTCCATTACCAGGACTGGTCAAGCCCTTCAGTCCACTTGAGAAAACTTTTGAATTTCTGCTGACTACTAAAGCAATGTGAACACAACCTATAATAATTCCTAAAAATATGGATATTTTCAGTCTTTTTTTAATACATGTGCTCTGGTTCTATTTTATAAAACATTTAGTAAATGGCACAGTACCTTTTGACATGGATGTTTTAACTGCAAAGCAAGGTTTAAGGATGAAATGCAGAGAAGTACCAGAAGAAAAAGAACTTTTGAAGCTTATGATGTAACTGAAATTGACTAAATATATTATTAATAATGTGAAAAAACTAATTTTCAAATGTTTTGTTGAAAGGTAAGGAATTGACTGTGATAGGTCAGGTACCCTGGGAGTATTAGCACTATTAATTCTGCCTGGAGAAATAGCAAAAACATCTTATTTCCATTTTCCCTGTGAACAGATTTCTTCTACTTTTTAATTTCCTTATAAAGGAAAAATCCTGTTTATCTCTCCAGGAACAAAATTATTTAAGAGAGTGTCAATGGTTTGTACTGTGTCCCGTTTCATCTTACTGCATACAATTTTAAAATTTATTATTTGATTATTAACTATGACTATTAAATCACTTTAATAATGAAGAACTAAAGTGAAAACTCCAAGTTAGACTTGGTAGGTTTTGATGCTACATGAAAAAGCAAAAATCATCCATAGACTGATGACAACTTGCTGTTTGAAATGACCATTTTTGTTAAGCTCTTGTTAAGACTTAAGGCTGTAGATGGTTATTGCACTCCATTGTACAGCTTCCTGGAAGTTTACCTAGTTTTAGTAGTTCTATTATGTTGCACAGAATCGACTCAGTTTTCTGTCTGCAAACTTTCTCCCTATAACTGAGCAGTCGGTTGCCTGAAATACAAGCTATTGACACGTAAGAGGACAGACATATTTAATCAAGACTCTGCCTAGGTGGCAAATGTACCACTGCAGAATGTAACTTACTACTCTGTGTAATACAGAATATTCAGCTCTGTCCCAAAATTTTCATCATGTGAACTTTTGGACCCAGAGCTTTTCCAAAATTCTGTTTAATTGGTGAGAGAAATTCAGCACTGTGCGTGAACATCAGAATGGTTTATAGTCTATGCAACACTACTAGCATGGTAGTTTTGCAAAGGCTGAGATCATAAGCAAGCAGAGAATTTGTCCTAATTAAACTATATATGTATACTGTGCCTAATATGAAAACAATCCAGAAGTAAACCAAGAGAAGTCATTATTAGATTCTGTTCCTCAGAAGCTCATTTTGTTTGCTGTTAATGCTCATCTTATGAATGTTGTTGAGAGATCTACCCTTAAAATATCTGCTAAAGATGAAAGCAATTATTGCTTGAACTTTCTTAGATTGCAGCCACAAACTCTTTTAAAGGGAATGTAACAAAATGAGGAAAACTAAGAAAATGGGTGAAGAAAACATGAGTCAGAATAAACAGGATAAAATGAGTTGAAGAATGTCAACAATGAAGATTTCTGCTGAAGCTGCACTCCTATTCCTGTGGATGTGTCATGCTTTAACCCACTTGGCAACCAAGCCCCGCACAGCTGCTTGCCCACTCCCCCACCAGCAAGATAGGGAAGAAAACCGGAAAAGTAAAAGTCAAAAAACTTGTGGGTTGAGACAAAGACCATTTAAAAAGTAAAGCAAAACCTGTGCATGTAAGCAAGGCAAAACAAGGAATGTGTTCACCACTTCCCATGGGCAGGCAGGTATTCAGCCAACTCCAGGAATGCAGGTTGCCATCAGGCAGAATGGTTACTTGGGAAGATAAAAAGCCATAGCTCCAAACATTTCCCCCTTTCTTCTTCTTCCCCCAAATTTACATGCTGAGCATGATGCCATATGGTGTGTAATATCCCTATGATCAGTTGGGGTCAACTGTCCCAGCTGTGTCCCATCCCAACTTCTTGTGCACCTCTTGTCTACTCACTGGTGGGATGGATGAGAAGCTGAAAAGGCCTCAATGCTGCATAAGTCCTGTTCAGCAAGAACTAAACAATCCCTGAATTATTAATGCTGTTTCCAGCACAAATCTAAAACACAGTCCCATACAAGCTACTCTAAAGAAAAATAACTGTACTCCAGACCAAACCAGTACAAAGTGTCAGTTTGCTGTGAGCAGGGGAGGATGTGTACAGAAGGCTGTAAGACTGTCCTGAAGTGCATTTCCCACAAAACTGATAAAAATTAAGTTTTGCTAAAATAAGGAAGTGACAATCCATGAACGGTTCCAATGTTCTAGCATAGCAGATTTTCTCCTCTCAGACATGAGAGTTACAAATGGAAGTACATGCGTGCCTAGGGACAGTAGTGTCACCAAGGTGAGTCACCTCAAAAAGAACAGTTGGTGAAAGTGCTGCGGTCTCCTTGAAGGAAGAAGCACCAGTTGGTGGCTGGGTATCTCTAGTTACTTAGTTAGAAGCTCATTCAGACACTTTGAGTTAGCTATCTTTTAAGACTACTTCTTAAAGAAATTGCCCAATGCCTATCCTAGAGAGAGGCTGCCTAGAAGAAGGTTTGTGTTTGATACCAACTGCTTTATCTGTGGGTGAATTAGCTGGGTTTTGTTCCATCACGTAGCAACTTTCAGCAACATTCAGTTCTTAGAAAGTAAAACATTTTAGACCTGTGACTGAGGTGGTACCCACGATTTCTATAGCATTAGCCGTTGTTATTAACTCTGGCAAAATCTATTTTCCACTTTAGATTCTCAGTAGTAAGTAGTAATTATTCAAGGCCTAGTCTTGAGATACATAAAATAACTGGCAGTATCATACCCATTAAGCTGTCAGTTTTCAGCAGGGCACTTGTTGTACCTATGGTTTCCTGTCTTCCTGACTTCCTTCAACAATCTCCTCTCCATCAGCTGTGTCTCTTATGCCCCAGAAACTGCTGTCAGTGGCCTGGCAGATGGCTCATTTTACATGTCTGTCATGTTGTGAAGTGTGTGTAGGAGCTGGATTAAATGAAGAGAAAGTTGACTCATCTGACTGCCTACCGAGGAGCTTCAGGTCGGGGAAAGCTTTCTCTGCATTAGGACTGCAGTAATTGGAAGAGGAGAAAAGTAGAAGGAAAGGACAGCTTTGCAGTGAGGTAGGGAGAGGGAGGCAGCAGAGACTGGATGGAGATGGCTGAAGTACATATGCTGTTGGAGTATAGGAGTAATAGCTCTTTTTCAGTGCCGTGTTGGAGCCTTTGAGAACTTTTGAGGAAATCATTTCCTATCAGCTTTTTCAGCCTTACACTTTAAGGACACAGGCTTCTTCTAGTGCTTGTAGGCATTAGCTCTCCCTGCTTTTGGAAAGTTGGAGGGAGAAAACAGAAGTAGAGGGGTGGTGTGGAAGAGATTAATACTGTCTGCCTGTGGATAAAAAAGTGAGGCATCTTTCCCTCCCCACCCAAACCTGAGTCTTTTGTGGAGCTCACAGTAAGTTATAAAAAACTCATCTGAATAATTCTGCACTATGTGGATGTCAGCTGCTTTTTTCAATAGATTTGTAATGTTCCCAAATACAGTGGTGGTACAGTGGTAATGGAGTGGTAGGGTGAGCAGTGAAAATTTGTGATACATTTTAAAGTAAAATGAGAGAGAGTACTGCCCTTAAAATTGCATTAATGAAAAATCATCCCTGGAAAATAGTGGAGAGAGTTATTTTTATGCAAGTGCAGATTTTTGATGCCAAGACAATAAAGAAAAACCACAGTTTGTTCCATTAAGCTTGTATCATATTGTCAGCACTTGCCCATATGGAAAACATATAAATTGTCATGAAAACATGAAAATGGGACAATTTAGTAATGTTTTGAGTAGGCTTTATAAATATCATATGTATTTTTAAATATATAAGTGATGCAGTTTTGAACACAAAAGAGCCACAGTTGTGGCAGCCAGATTTTGCTGCGTTCCCAGAGCAGCAAAATTAGCAGAGCTGTAAATGTAGTTATTCAAAAGTTGAAAATTTGGAAGAAGTATTAAGAGATTTGGTGGGAAACCAGTAAAAGCTAAAAGTGGCACAAGTATGCATTCTTTTTTCTCACTGGAGGTCAGAATTTGTGTGTGTGCACACAAATTCTAGATTTAACTGAGCTTCTGTACAAAGACTCAATCATTAAGCTTGACAACTCGGAGGCTGAAGCAAAGCTTCAGCTCATGGGTGGCTGAAGTAGTGGTATTGTTGGGCAAAGGGTAGAAATGTGGGCAGCTTTTTGAAGGCAGTATGACCTTTTACCACATTATGTGCTTGTATGGGTTTGGAAAGTACTAAGGCTGGGTCTACAGGGTTATTCTTAGCCCTGCTGTTAAACACACCAGTTGTACAGAATATCAGAGCTCAATTGGTATGAATGGAGAAATGAGGCTATGCATTAGCTGAGAATCTGACTCATTTTGCAAAGACGAGGAATCAAAGGCATATTTGCAAGTTTTTTCCCTTACCTTATCCCACTAACTGTCTTTCCCTTACATTTTGTATGGAATTTGTGATGGAAAAATAATTTTGCTTAAACCAGCACTGAGTATTATGGTGTGTGTATTTCAGTAACTGATGCAGGCCGGAGACTAGGAGGTGTTTGTCAAGCAGAACTGTTATTCTGGGATCCAGTGTGCCTGGGATTTCTTCACATGGTATTCATCCAGTGACTTTCTTCCAAAATCCTTTCTGACTTGATTCCCTGTTTGTAGAGTCAATAATATTCCTTTCTTTCCCACCTTGTGTAAGCCCTTCCTCATGGAGTTTAGTCTCCAGAGCACATCACACATGTCTGGCTAAGGTCTTGTAGAACTACTCCAGTGCACTTCCTAATGTATTAAATTGTCATTCAGTGGTGTTCTGGGTCTTGAAAACAATGTCACCTGATTGTACTGACTTACCCTGTGTGTCTCCTGAGGCACCATCTGAATGAGAACAGCTTACGTCTCTTCTCCACAAAGGCCAGCTGGTGAGCAAACCCCACCTTTTTGTCTCTCCCTGCGGATTTTTGACCTCCTCAATGGAGATATTCCATCACTGGGGAAGCTGTGCTTCCTTCTGTGGGTTTTTTACTGTTTTTCACCCTGGTGCTATGAGAATCTGCTTCCGAAGCTAGAGAAATCTAACTCAGAATGCCACTGCTTTTAAAGTATATTGTAGAGGCATTCTGTGTTGGAGCTTCCCAAGAGGGAGGAAAGAGAGCATGCAATTAAAAAGTAGTAATTCTTGTTCTTAGTGACATGACGATAATAACCATGTCTGTCTTTAAAAAAATTCCAAGGAAGTCCTACTGATTCATATTTATATAGAAACCGATATTGAAACATTTATTTCATAGCTAGTGGCCAAGGGACAAGATAAAATTCTGGTGCTGTATTTATATTGTGTTTTGCAGACATATCTAATCTTCAGTGGCATGAGAAATGTTGTAGAAAAGTATGTCATCAAAAATTGCTTCAGCATCATACTTAAAAATCTGTCCTCTGGAAAACAGGTCAGCTTTCACTGTAGCTTATGGTAATACATACAGACACTACAGAGTATTTTATATCTTATAATGGAGATAGTATAGATAATAATATACTTTCATCTATTACTTTTATCAGATCGTCTTATCTCCTTTGTGGCATCAAAAGCATGTATTCAGAGAAGATTGAGACAGAAGTGTCTGCTTTATTTAATACGGACATGAAGGGCCTGATTCTGTTTACACTGAAGTCAGTGGGGATTTCTGTCCCTGATGGGAACAGAAACAACTGTCTGAATTCTACTCGCAGCATTTCATTAGTGTTCTTTATGGTGTGCACATGGGGAATGGAGACTGACCTCTCAAATAATGAAAATCTTGTTGTCATTGAAAAGATATTAGTGCTGTAACTTTGTTGGCAATTAACAAACATGTCAGTTCTGTTCTGTCAAAGTGTGTGTGTGACCTCTCAGTGTTACAATATCCAAGTTCTGGCAGTAAAAAGAACTCAAAGTAACATGCATATACATTCTCTTTGTCTTCCAAGTAATTAGAAAAAGACCCTTCAATATTTTTCAGGGTTTCAAAAAAATATTCTGTTGGAGAAGAAGTGATAGTGCAGGGCATTTGTGATTGTCACTTTTCTCCTGTTTTTCAGTTGTCTTTAGTGTGGATTAGAAGGTATGGTAGAGTGATTTGGAAGAAGGTGCTGTTTATGTCTCCTGCAATTGTTCCAATTCACCATGTAATACTGATTTTTCAGTTGATGGTATGTTAAAAAAATTTTTTAAGTCTTTTTATGTTTTGAAGAATTTCAGGAAGAAGAGTAAAGTTTTAGAGAATCTGTGAATAAAGTCTTTGGCAATACAGTGGACAATAAGCTTTTGCATTTAGATTGAGAGGAAAAATGTGAGAAATTTAATAATATTTTCTTTCATTCAACAGCTTCTTTTGACTTTATGGTAGCAGTAATTGGCTAAAATAACAATCTTTTTCTGAGGTCTTTAATGTGGAATAGTTTTTTCCTTGCTTACCATATTATTGACATTTTTAGTTTCCTCTAGAAAGGAATGTTCCTGAGAAACTTTGGCTGATCTCAATTGTTTGCCCTCCTTCATCTCCCAAGGAGTTTGAAAATCAACTGTAAGTGACGGTCTGAGATCTTTTTCATGCTTCCAGAAGAACTGCTTAACTGTAAAAGTAAGAAGTTAAATAGGCAGTGTAACTCTCAAGCCAGTCTTCCTAGGCACCTGTGAGATCAGACCAGTTGAGAGTCACTTTTTCAGAAAGGTTTTAGAAGCTCAGCTCACATAAGCATCAAATTATCATAATATTTCTTTCCATTTCATTGATTTCTTGAAACTGTAAATTGAAAACTCAGTCACACCAGTGGGCTTGTGAATCCACCCTTCTTGTTGTATTTAGAATTACTTTTTTTCACCAGACTCAGGCAGAGTAAGAAACTGTAACATTCTTTCTATAAAATAATTGCAATTTTATTTAAATGCATTAGCCTTCTATTGATGTTATTAAGTGTGTTTGTATTTTTTAATCATACTTTTGTTTATCTTTAATATCTTAAAATTTGTTATATAGTTGGGTAACACCGTGACAGAATTTTTCTTTTCTATTTTGGAGACACTAAGAAGGGTTCTTAATTTTCAAATAAGAACACTTTTGAAAATGCTTTTTGAATTCAAGATCCGGTTAGATCTCTTTAAAACTTTGTTGAGATTTCTGTGCTTTCATTGATGGGGGTATAGAGAAAATATTTTCCTAGTTTTCTGTTGCTTTAAGAGACAGAGGACATCTGTGGTGAGTCATGGAGGAGTTTAGCTGTGATATGTTACTAAAACGCATTTTGGCAGCGGATGGAGAAGTAACTACTCAATCTGTTGTGAAACAAGAGAGTCTTTCAACCCATTTTTCAAAGTGCTCACAGTTCCCATTTGAAGGCAAGTCAAACAATAAAAGTAGTGAGCAAAGAAAATTAACGTGTATCTGGAATACTTTAATTAAAAATAATAATTATAATGGACCCATGGTGCTCATGAGCTTCTATTTTCTTCTTATTGTTGATTGATTCTCCTAAATTTTACCCTTGCAGCAAATTATGTTGCCTTTCTGTTACATTTCATATTTGATTACTTAGAGATAGTGAAACAATTTAAATGGGACTTCTAGGAAAAAATGAGAGCTCTGGTTTTCAATTGAAACAGTATCCCTTAAAATAAAGAAAGTTGTTTTAGTGCAGTGACTATTTATAATAAAAGATTTTGCAATAAAGATCCCAAGCAGGAATTAAGTAGAAGAATTAAATAGTCAGAAGACTCTCTTGAAAGCATGAAGCAAATGGTAACATCCAGGAAATTTAAATGCAGCCCTGGCAAAGTCAGAATTTAGAGTGATTAAGGGAAACAATGAAATTATTTCTTATACAGGCTTTGCTTCTAACCAGAAGTTCCCTGTTTTGTTCTTTATCCTAGAATGCTGTGTTTCTTCTGAGCATGCTGTCAACTCTACCCCAAGAATCCCCTTTCTGTCGGTAGCATAAGCTAGTTGTGTACAAGCTGTTTCAGTCTGGATGCCCACTCTTCATATTCTACCAATAAAGTTAAATTACACATAGTTTTATTATTTGATGCACATCCTTGAAGACAGGATCGATCTTTCTTCTCTGAACCTGTAACTTTAGCAGAAACTGTAATTTTACCTTCATTTGCAGTGATTCATGTATTTCACACTATAGTCCAGAATGATACAGGTATTCGCAAGAAGAGGAGATTGACTGTCAAACTGTCTTTACCAAGAAATCTTAAAAGTAAAGTATGACGCTGCAGATATTAAGGTGTATGAGAGTGACAGAGGTTTCTATCAGAGCAGCAGTCTTTAAAAGATGATTGTGGTTCGATTGTCACAGCTTACTGAAAACAAAGATAAGCCACTGGTTTTTTTAAGAACACTGTCTTTTTGTTATGTGCTCAGTAAGACAGAGATAGTAACTCAGAGCAAATCTGATATAATTCTGAATATATTCCTCCAAAATTTGAAGAGAATCCAAACAAAGTGATGAGTTTCAAGTAGTATGACCATGTTTACTTTTTTGTGTGTTTTCTAACTTCTCTGTGCAAGAAAAGGTTGTTTAAGTATTGTCAGAAACTTTAAAAGTCCATGCTGAATAAAGACACTGACGTTTCTGAATGTTGTACTTGATTCTTGATACTGGACATCATGGACATCAATGGACTCAAGTCTTTGACTAAATGTATATGTGATTTTAAAGGTATTGCTTGAAGTGGCCCATGTGAAAAGATGTTTAGAATTTGAGCCTCATTTTCTTCATTCAGAGAGAGAGGCGGCAGCAGTATGCAGGACTGCTCACATGTCTTCAGTTGGTTCAGTTATGGGATAGAGTAAGACTTAGTGGAAAAAGAGCCAATTTTGCATACTTGAGCAAAAAGGAAAGAATCACAGGCGTCTGTGGGATAAAAGGCATAGCTATGTCTTTCACTGATACATCTGTGAGCAAAATGTATCCAATGCCAGAGAGTGGCAAAATGGGAAGAACAGAAGTAATGCTACTCTAGATTAGAACATGAAGTGACAGTTGATTTCAGTCTCTGAAGAAGAGAGAAACAGAAAAGAAGTCCAAAACCACAGGATGTACACAGAATGGAAAGTTTTCATGAACAGACATTGTTTATCCAAAATATTCTTTTGTAGTTTGGAAATGTATGTTACCTCATGAGAGACTCAATACTGTTCTCAGTGTATTTTCTGACTTTCTTGTTTTCTGACCAAAATAGACTTAATAAGGTCAGACAGTCATATTTTGAATATAAGATATATCTATAATTTGGTGGAAAGGACAGGTACAGAATAGTCACAGAATCAAACAGAGTAGTCATGGAATCAAATGTGCAAAATTCAAGAAACAGCTGTCTTGCATTTTCTCATTTTGTTTGAAACAAACACAGTATGCACATACCTAAGTGTGTTCAAATATTGTAATAACTTAGATCACATAAGAAAAATGCCCCACCAGATACAGAGAAGGAACATAGGAGAAGTGTTATTCCCTGATTAGGTTTTTTTAAGAATAACCTGTTAAAAGAAAAAAAGTTATTAAGAAACTTTCATAGTTATTTAGAACTCCAAATAGACTTTAATTCATTTGATTTTTATAGACTAGTAGTCTTTAATCTCCATTGCAGAATCCGAAGTATACCTGTTACATACTAGTAAATTAGTTGTCAATCCCTTGGGCAGTATATTTTAATATCAGTATTATATGGTAGATGATATAAATCTTGTATATGGTATTATTAGCTTAGGCAGCTGCTGACTTAAAAAGGCCAGTTTAACAAGTCACCACTGTATTATGTTTAATTAGGTACAGTTTATATAATGAGGTGTTCAGTTCTAATGGAAAGACATGCTGTGAGCAGCACATCTGCAGGAATAACTATTACAATCAGCATTGCAGAGACCCATGGAACTGCAAATTAGACTTACTTATCTAGAAATAAATTACATCCCAATGCCTTCATAAAGCTCATTAATTAATTCCACTGGCATAAAGGTCTTTTTCTTAATTTCATGTTCCATTAGCATAATAAACACAATTTGAGTTACAACAGTATGATCAGTTTAATGGATGCTATTTATTTTAGTTTTTTATTTAAAGTCCCGGTAACATAGAATTAACATCAATATGCTGTTTGGTCCTTTATTAAAAATTCCCATAGGATAACCAGCACAGATGTTCAATACAGCATCATATATTTGCTGCATTTTATGACTTTACTAATTGGCCATATGGAAAGGTGTTGCTTGGATTTTTTTTGGTTTTTTTAAATCTGATAAATTATATGGATTATAATAATCACAATTGGTTACTATATGAAATTGGACAGGTTAATATACACTGTATGCTTGGAGCAAAACAAGAGTAAGCAAAGTTTTTATGTATGTGGATTCATAGTAAATAATAACAATATACTTCCCAGTGTATTACAATCAGCTTCATTTCTATGTAGTTCCTGACATAATTGTAATTCTTTAATTATGACAGACACTTTAATTTATGCAGACACTGTCTAATCAGAATGAAATGCTGCCAGGTATTTGTTTAGTCACAGTTAACTTATAGACAACCTAGTTGTTCCATTCAGCTTTTCTTGATTCCCACTTTTCATTGTAAACTACACTGTTAGGAACATTTATGGTAAGATGTTATATGTTACTAGAACAAGGGGTTTCATTATTCATCCGTCTAATACTGGTTATTCCATCTAATATTGGTTATTTTAGATTAAATACATATCTATGATTTTGTTAATTTGTAGTAGACTAGAAAAATGTCAAATTTTTAAAAAGGTTGTTTTTACCATATGTTGCCCATTTTATGCTAAAGCCTCACTGTAATATAGCCAAGCTAATCTTGTCATCAGCTTGGTATATATATTTTCTAGGGTTTGTCTCTTATACTGTTTTTGCATTTCCTGGTCTTATTTCTCCTCTCTGCAATTAGTATCAGTGACTGTCTCTGCAAATATCTTCTCCTTCAGCCTATAATGCAGTCCCCTTCTAAAGTTACAGAGTGACTTTGGGTAATACTCATGTGTCATATAAATGCATCATCTGATTTTTCACATAAAAACTGATTTCTGTCATTACACTGTAATTCACCTTTCTATTTCTCCCGTGCTTTCCAAAATCATCTGAACCTGAGTAATTTATTTCTGCTAGTGTGATTTCCTTCTATTACATGACCTCAATTATGGTATCAGAAAGAGTTGCACCAGAGCAGATGAGGGCAAGTTGCCTTAATTTCAGTGTGTATGTCTGTATGGGCATACACATACACAGGTATATAGTTCTCAAGGGTTACTTGAAAGCATTTTGCTTTAAAAAATGCTCCATACCTCATTGCATTTTTTAATACCCCCAGCCCGGCACATGTACATACCCTTGGGGTTTTTGGTTTGAGCTTGTTTTTTTTAACAATTCCTTTTCATATATTTAATGACTGGAGTTTTTTAGGCATTTAAACATGGAACTAATCTTAAGAATGAAATGCCTTTTACCTTAAAATTTAGGTTTATATCATAATTGGAAAATGTCTAGGAATGTGCAGAAAAAGAACTAGCCTTTAGTGTAATCCCTTGTGGGTGACTCTGAGCTGTAGGAAACACAAAGCAGTGTAGGTTGCATAAAACAGTGAAGTTGTGTGATCAGAATAATGTCTCTGTAGATTCTGTTTAGTGCAGATGTTCAAATGAAATTTTTAAAATGAATCACTATTTTCAGATGTCTCAGTATTATGGGTCCTAAGACACACATGTCAGCAAAAAATGATTTTGCACTGAAGGACAAAGCTAACATTATTACACAGCTGCATTGTCTGTGAATATAATAAAGTAGTTTTGTGCACTATGTAGTCGCACCCTGTAAAGATGAAAGAGAGGTGACAATAAGGGATTGATTCTGTCCCACATTTAAGAAACAGTGACTTGAAGAGCTTGTGCATTTTCAAATTCTTACATAGATATTTATTGTACAGTTCAAGCTGAGAATATGTTACAGGTTTTGACAACAGCAGAAACAAGCTGGACAAATAGTGCCAAGTCGTGGCCTTTTACAGGTAATTGGGCTGGTTGTTGTTACATAGACAATCATGTACAGTCTTCTTTAGCAGTCTAAAGTGAACACTGTTTCAATTACATGGGTGAGCATAAGCCAAGCCTTGCTCAGGTGGCAGCAAGCTGCTAAAGGGGATGGCCTGAATGCATTTGAGACAGAGGGAGAGGTAGATAGTACTGTTGGAAAATAGAGTATCAGAATGATTCAGGTGATGATAGCTCTTACTGCACTGCTATAAACTAGGAGTGAAATAGGAAGCCGAGCAGTAAGAATCCATGGGGACTCTGCAGCCACCTACAGAGCTTCATGTTGATTCTTTTTTGCTTGCTGTACCTTGCTGTGAGAGCTTAAACTTACCTCCTGCTGTTAGCCTGTGTGATTAGCTGATGTTACAAGGGCATACATACTCTGGAAAATTTTATCCTCAGGAAGAAGATAAAACCACATTGCTTTGTACCTGGTTGTAGAGGGCTATTTCTATATTTTATTTGGTAATTCCAATTGACCTACAAAATTATATTCATAATGACAAGTAACTGGCATAGAAGGTTTTGGAGGATCTTCTACCTGCCTCTCCCCTGATCTCAGAGCACCTGAGGTATCAGCCTATATGAAGTTGAGCATTTTGAGTTGCCTGGCAGTGCATTGGGTATGTGACAGCTTGGGGGTTTTTCTTCAGCTGTCTGTTTGTCGTAGACACCACTATTTTATCTCTACTTCTACTTCTTGCAGATTCTCTCAACTGAAGTGAGGTCTTTTGATGGTTTTAGGCCAAGGTGTCATGGAGACGAGAACATAGGGGTTTCATTACTCCTGGTCTGACCCAAGGTGATAAACCAAAGAAGGTGGCTCATGTACATGTGGAAGTATCAGGTAGTACAAAACACTGTGTCCAAAATACCCGATGCAAAATTCAGCTTCAGGTAGAAGAGAGACACATCTCCTTTATTTGAAGTCTATGTGTGTATGCCCAAGGCTTAGGATAGAACACTGTCATTGAGGAACACAGAAATGCACGTTTGCAAGTGTCATTTCACAGACATGGCTGGTCCTGGGAAAATTTGACTAGGGAAGAGGCAAATTAGTGTTAACTTCCATCAGAACCCAATCACACAAAATACAGTTGAGTCAGAATAACACACCTTTGCCACATAGACATAAATGTCATCTAAATTCCAAAGAAACCTTACGGTATTTGGTAAGAGAAGCTCCGACAAGAATAGTTCTTGAGAAGCTGAGAGCTTCTTCAGCCTCTCAGCAATACGTATCTCATTAGTGTCCCAATAACAAGCGATGGGAGATTTCTTATTTCTTTAAAACAGTATGATAAATAAAAATGCATTTGAGATGCTTTGTCATGTAGCCTTGATACAGGCATTGACCAGATGTCAGGTTGGTACAATAGACTAAAATATTAATACATGTTTCTTAAAGCCATCCTATACATGTTATTTCCACAGGATTACAGATGCTTTATTTGCATCTTGGTGATTAATATTTAAAGAGCAGAAATATTATTTTAAAAGCTTGTAGGTCTACAGGTGTCACTTTTCCTGACAGAATCTGTTTCCCCAAGTAGTTTATATCAATGATCCTGTAAGTAACCATGGAAATGTATGTATTACTTTCTGCTTAGGAGTGCTCTCTATAGTCTGTCCTTTGCATGGTCTTGAGAAGCACTGTCAAGTACCATGCTCAGGCCTTAGACTTAAGACCACCAACTGTAGCTTTCTGGTTGTTGATCTTTTTCCACAGTTCTTGCTAAAAAAACTTGTAGAAAAAAAAGTCAGACAGAAAAGCACAGAGAAACTGAAGAGTAACACTGATGTTGAATCCACAAGCCTGTGACTTGTTTCATTTGTTTAAGCAGCCACTAATAGATACTGTTGCACTCAGATAAACAGTAGTGGCACTTGAAAACAGCACCTAGTAAGCAAAGGATTTGTAGAAATTCGGTACATATAGCTGAACTCCTTTGAGAAGTTTCTTTGTTCTTGTCATAATGCTTGAAGTTAATGGACAACTGAAATGGAATTGCTATATGTGTCATACATTGAGTGAAGAGGACTGACTAAAAGCCATTAGCGTCCAGAAAAGAAAGACAAAGGCAGAAATTATATCACTTCCAGATGAATCCTAACTGTTCCTCAAATTCCGTGTTAGTATCACGGGCTATAGGCAGGGCCATTAATCGGAAGGTCAGATAGCACAATTTTAGCCAGATTTTCTTGATTGAAAAGGCACAAGGAAATTCTCTAGAATGTTACAGATCTACAAAATACTTTTTAAAAACTAATTTAATGGCTTGGTGGCCTAAGTGACAGTTCTAACTGTCATACTAAAAGGGAAAGTTAGCTTTCAATACTGTGTATGGTAGAAGTGCTAGAAGAGCTGAGTTATGCTGCAGTTTGGAAAAAAAGCTTAATTATTTTTTTGTTTCTTGAGGATTCTCTAATGCATTTAAAGCATAAACCTTAAAACTCCCTTCCATTACTACTGTTCTCTAATTGATTTAATGTCAGCTCTCATAGCTTCTTTGTTCCTGAAGAGCTATTTTGTTAATAGAACTTTATCAGCATTTTCTACTTAACACTTTTTAAAAATAATAAATTAATAGTTAGGTCCCCCACATTCTGATGATAGATTTTTAAAATAAGTTTCATCAATTATATTTACTATTAATATAATAAGGTGCATTTCAAAACAGTCAACTACTGCCGTCAAATACTAAATACAAAACAGGTACTTCAATATATGCAACATGGACAACTCCACTGTAGATCATTTGTATGTTTCTGAGAAAAACATGTCTCAAACCCTTCTCTTTGATTAGCAGATATGTCAGTCAGAAGTTTTAGTACTGAGAACTGTACACGACCTGTTGTTTTTTGACTGTTGATTCCTCCCATTTCTCAGTCACTCAGCAGTGTTTGTGTTTGCAGGGCATCTATGTAAAGTTGGTTTGGTAGGAGTCATGCCTGTCTACTTCAGTTTACCAGTCTTGAAATTCTGAAGTTAGACTAGTGCTGAAATTAGGATGAAGAAAGAGGAAAAATCTTAAAATTCTCTTTTTGCTAACTAGTAAAAGTCGCTCAGCCAAAAAACTCACGTTTGTGTTTTCATGATTAACATAAGGCAACATTTGCTCTCAGGCCTTTTGTCAACTTTGTTTTCCCATCACTACTTTTCATTCTTTATTCTCCTCCTGTCGGTAAATCCACATGAACAATAACTGAAAGATCACTCTGTTAGTATAATAAATACTGTAATGCATCATTGCTTGAGCTGACTTACCTGCTGCTTGAAGCTTGAATGAATGTCCACAGGTTGTGGTAAATCTGTTTCTCTGTAACGGAGCAAACCCCAAATACTGCATAGCAAGAATCATTGAGCTGGAGTCACTACAGCTCTAATTCTTGTATCCTTGGGCTCTCAGTACATACTGGATACCACTTGCAGTTTTGGATGAGAAATTGGACAGGCTACAATAATAAGTGGTCTAGTTAGTGCTGGCTGCAGAATAACTACTTGTACCAAACAAATGGTGTTTTGCTGTTAGAGGGAGAAATGCTACTGTTTTAGATTAAAACCTTTCATTTTCCCATTTTGATTGCACACATTTTTCTGTACACTATGGAAGTAAGTGCTGAGGAAGGTGGAGCAGATGTGCATTCAGGCAGTGGTATTTTTTCATTTGACTTAGTGCAAGGAGAAATAGGTGAAAATTTAAGGTTTGTGTTATGTAAGAGGTCAAATAAAATAATCTAATAATGCCTTTTAGCCTTGAAAATTAATTAACCTGTACTATGGTTTTTCTAATGGATGAGCTTTCTGAGATTTCTTTTCCATTTTATTGTATTAGAATGTAAACAGTCTTCATTAGTAATAGCTAATTAGTCTGGTTTGTAGAGATGCTGACACATTCAGGCCTAAAATAGGAAAAAAGTGCTGATGTAATGTTTACAGAAGTACTCCTGCTAAATTTTCTTACATATAGTGATGTCATGCAGTTGGATGAATTGTGTTCATAGTATGCACAAACACCCTCTTTGAAGTAAGAGAACTACCCTTTGTGTCACTCCTAAATAACCTAGCTTTTTTTTTTGCATGGATTAAATACGTGACTTCACTGTTCATACAGCCTGTCATGAAAAATAACAGTGTCAACTGTTCCCTTTATGCCTAGATATTATACAAGTGTCAAAGAAAAAAATTGCATTCTTCCTTTCCCTTAATATTTACCAACTTAGGAGATTTTGTTGTCTGTTGAGCAATCTCAGAAGGAAATAAATGATTACATGGTATGGAACTTCCAACTAAAAGACTCATTGTCTTCCGTTTTATTTCTTAGGCCGTTTTCCATCAGTGCAGTGAAATGAAAGAAAGTGCTAAGGCCTGATGTGTTGGAAACTACACTGCTTCTCAGTTCTGTTTTGCTTTTTACCTTTTGCTCTTATTTATCCTAAATAAAGTTGTGACTTGTCCTGTATCATTTATCAGTTAAATGAGGCATTGTAATCAATTTTATGAGTTTTTAAGCCACAATGAATGTCAAATTGGAACTGAGGGCACTCAGCACCGTACAGGATGGAACCTATAATGAAAGCTGATGTTTGAGGAATTAATATTGTATAATAGTTTTAAAGAATTGCTAGATTTCATTATGAAGTTTTGAACTGGAAAATTGTCATGGATGAAGTAATGCATTTCACTTGCAAGAGAGAAGAAACAATACATTTTTTTTTAAACAGGCAGTGTGTTAACAAAGCTCTATGGTAAATGTGACTACTTTAACAAGAATCTCTGACGAGGTACATTTGAGTATTTATTGCTTGTGAAGCAAGCCCTGTCTGAGACCCTCCTGTGGAGTCATGAGGTTCAGAAGGGACACCCTTGCATTCTTCACTCCTCAGAGGGGAGTTTAGATGCAGCTGGATGCAGATTTAGTCCCAGACTTGGTGGATGATTTATGTCTAAAGGATTATGTATGTACAATCTTTCCTTTATAGTACTTAGGTAAGATTTCAAAGTTTCAGAGTGCTTATTCCCAATTCATTTAGCAAGTATTTGACACAAAGGATTATTTTAGCATTCCTACTGAGGCACTTTTTCTGATGTGTCGCCCACTGTTGTGCAGGAGGACTCAGTGGGTCCTGGGCTGTCCAGTACTTATGGAGTAAGATGATTGACTTGTAGTCATATTTGACTGCAGATGTTAGCTTCTTTCAGATTTGGCTTGAGTAAGGCATTGACCAGCACTGTGGTTAGGAGAGTGCATTGCTCAAATTAGCCCTTGACTATTCTGTTATTATCTGTGTCCCCTGAATCCACTTTAGGGTGGATGCAGCTGTCATGAGCAGCCCATTCATTAGGACCACCACTGGTGGTTATCACTTGAGCAGGTTTACAGGAAATAAAGGTCAGGTTGAGGCAGAGGAGAAGGACACTGTCACAAAGAGCATGGCAGCAGGACAAGGATGTATATAAGGATGTATCCAATTTTCAGAGGACAACAAGACTGCCCTGAGCGGACAATATACTGCAAGATGTATGTCCTGATTTTAGATAATGCTTTAATGAGAGTTTATAATTTGAAAAGCACTCCAAGCCCATATATATTGCATCCAGAAAACAAGCCTGCAGGTTTCCTTGTGTTCATTTTTGCTCTCACATGACATCTTAAGTTGTTACTACTTGATTATAATTAGGTACTTGATTTTCATCAACAATAATTTCTAAGTGCTTTATGTTTTTTAAAGTAGGCTTTGCTTAATACTGTGTGATTTCAGCCAGGAATATGAATTTCTGTGCCTCAGTTTATGTTTTCATACTATGAGTAATTTACCTAACTCAAATATAATATCCAGCATTAAAAAATGTCTATGTAGCATTTTAAGTTCCTACTGATATTAGGAGTAAATTGAACTTATCCCCCATACTATGTTACCTTGACCTCTGAAATCCTAACTGAAACTAATGTTTCAGGCCTTGAAATAAACCACTGTGTATTTTCTAACATCTTCTAAGTTCTCTTATTAGCATAGCTTGCTTCTGTTTTAATTTCATTGAACAATTCTAATTTCAAAGTCACATGTTTGCTGAGTTTCTAACCTCTGAAGAGCTACCCAGGATTAATCAAAACCTAGTCTGTGTAGAGAGGGTCTTTTGATTCTCTTCCTTTTGCTGGCTTTAACAAGATATCGCCTGTGTAAGCAAAATCAATGTTAAATTCTTGATAGAAATGTTGGGAAGTTAACATAAAAGGTTCTGTTACCCAGATGATTGTCCTGAAGAAACTGGAAAAATGCTTACATTTACTTCAGTTTTGCTTAGGGTGCTGCAATCTGATGGGGGAGTCTGGCTGCACACCCAGACGTGCACATAGGGCTGAGTTTCATTAAACCATTTCCCATGCAAAGTAAAGGTAATCAAAAGACATTGTGAACAGCAAAGTATTACTGGAAAATTATTACTGAAAAAATGCTTGCATAATCGGTGTATATAAAATAGATGAATCCTGATTGATTTTCCATTTATGTGCTAGAGACTATTTGAGGCTCTTGTAAGGACTCCAGTAGAAAAATGGCTGGGGATCCTAAAGAAAAAAAATTATAGAAACTATTTGAAAGGATGTTTTAGTGAGGGAAAGGTATGAGGAAGGAAATTCATTGTAGAGAGTGCCATGGACAAGCAACTGATTTGGAGGGGAAAAGGGAAAAACACATTTCAAAAAATGAGTTAGGGAAAAATTGTTGGCTACTCAAAAATATGTATCTGAGAAAGTACTGACCCATGAGGCCTGAACCCAGAAAGATATTCGGGAAAGAGAAATGAATGTGGATTTTTAATGGTCTTTATGTGTGTGTGTATGCGTATGTATACACTTGCTTGGGTATATACATACATATATATATATCTATATATCTATATCTATATCTAAAAATACGTGTTTATATGTGAGACTGTTCTGCTCACCCAAAAAGAACTGTATGTGGAAATCCTGTAAAAACTTCCATGTTTGCTGGCTTTGCTATTACATGTGAATGAGTAACAGTAAACTGCAGAAGACATGGACATATTTGGAACGTTGGTACATGTGCTATAGGGAAATCTGGTAGTCTAACATGGGTCTTGATAATGAAACAGAATCACATAGAATTACAGAATATGCTGAGCTGGGAGGGACCCACACTGATCATTGAGTCCAACTCCTGGCCCTGCATAGGACACCCTAAGAATCACACCCCGTGCCTGAGAGCGAACGCTTCTTGAGCTCTGTCAGGCTGGTGCTGTGACCACTTCTGTGGGGAGCCTGTTCCAGTTCCTAACCAACCTCTGGGTGAAAAATCTTTTTCTAATGTCCAACCTAAACCTCCCCTGTCAATTCACGAGATTTCCTCAGGTCCTGTCCCTGGTCACCACAGAGAAGAGATCAGTGTCTTCCCCTCTTCTTCCCCTTGTGAGGAAGTTGTAACTGCAATGAGGTCTCTCCTCAGTCTCCTCCAGGCTGAATAGACCAAGTGACCTCAGCCACCCTTCACCATCTTTGTTGCCCTCCTTTGGATGCTCTCTAATAGTTTAACAACTTTCTTATATTGTGCCCAAAACTGCCCCCAGGACGTGAGATGAGGCTGCCCTAGTGCAGAGCAGAGCAGGACGATCCCCTCCCTGGCCCAGCTGGTGATGCTGGGCCTGATGCGCCGCAGGACAGGGTTGGAGCTCCTGGCTGCCAGGGCACTGCTGGCTCATATTCAACTTTCTGCTGACCAGAAACCCCAGGGCCCTTTCCACAGTGCTGCTTTCCAGCATCTCATTCCCCAGTCTATACGTACCTCTAGGATTGCCCCATCCCTATTCTCCGAGGGTTGTATGAAAAGGGACAGAGAGATGAAGACTACCCAGGAAGTGGGACATAGTACAGAAGAGAGACAGAGAATGGGCCTTTTCTCAGAAACTTCTATTCTGAAATGCAAACCACAGCAAAACAGTCTAGGGAGTGTTTGACAAGTGGAGCTCTTCATATTTCTAAGTATTGTGAGTTTTGAAAGAGTTGAGAGTTTTAAAAGATTTCCCTTAAGTGATCAATAGATACTGATTGCCTGAGATATGGTTTTTTTAAAGCCACTTTTTCTCTGAGGTGTTCTAGTTGAGCAATGTCTTCATTCTCTAGCAGTAACATCTTGTGTATATGACTATTTTATATTTTTCACAGAAGTGCCTACTTGTTACATACATAGCATTTTCCTTTTCTCAGAAACCCTTGTTATATACTTATGTATATGTTTATATCTTTTCAAATTCAGAGAGCTGAGCCTGAATCCCAGCATGGAGAACAGGTTTTTTTTATTCCATAAGACAAGTCAGTGGGCAGTCATCATAGGGAGTTTATTCTAAACATTCTGTCCTACCCCAGCAGCAGTGCTTGAATCCATGAATTTCCTACCTTTCCTGGCTTAATCAGTGATATTAAAATGTTAATCAGCCATGTTAAAAAGACATATTCTTTTGGGTTATTGAAAGGCTATATTCCAAGTTGGGAAAATGTGAACAATGTTACGGAACAGACGTCTGTGTAAATTTAAAAGATGTGCTTTCTGAAATCCATCGTTACAAAGTTTGCTGGATTACACAGGAAGTGAAATAAATTTGTGTACTGTGCTTTGTGGATTTTTTGTTTTGGTTTTGTTTTTCCTGAATGAGAGAAATTCATGCAGGTACTCATCACATGAGTACTTAAAATTTTCATTTCTTTTGTTGTGTCTGTCTGTGCATTCATATGTGTGTTTTGGGAGAAAGGATGAAAAGGCAAGAAACACCATGTATGTGTGTACTTGAATAAAATATATATTGAACAATGACCAAGGTGACAGAGTTTTGAGCTCAGATTTCTAAAATTGCTCGAATCTCATCTGACTCTGATGCTGAAACCTGTTATCAGTTCCCACTGACTTCAGTGAGAGCAGAATTAATACTGAAATTAATTAAATTAATTTTAATTAATGCTGAAATTAATACTGAGAAATTAATACTGAAATTAATCCTAAAAACTGAAAATTAAAGAAATTCTTTGCTGAACTGGGATTGAATAGCCTAACCTGTTTCTAAAATGCTACTATTGAAAATTTAAGGTAAGCACAATTTTCTTAGTATCCAAAGTTTGTTGAACACTTGACCATTCTTTGTCTCCTTTTAAAAATCCTGCTGCCTGCTGGTGGGGTGCTGTACCTGCTTGTGCTGCTTAGAATGAGATGATTCCAGAAGTGTGCTTTTCTTACTGGCGTGACTGTGGAAAAGAGCAGAAATGCTATTGAAGATGCTCAACTGCCATGCTTCTGAATTGCTCTCTTAGTTATATTTCTTGAAAATCTCTGCCAGCATCTCAGAAGTGAGAATTTTAAGAAGTGTAAATTACAATTACTATGTAATAAATTATTCTGTTATATCAATAACTTGCTGTTCAAAGTAAGCTACTTTGTGGGAGCAACCTAGAGTAGTGTTTTGCTGAAGCTGTGTTTTAAAGGAGAGTTATGCATAGTGCCCTTGTTTTGCCAGATTCAAACAGCTACTCAAGAATCATAGATGTTTCAACAGCCTGAAGCATTTGTTTTCAAAAATATGCAATGACATTTGTCCTTTTTCCACAGTGGCTTTCTTGAGACTGTTCTTATTTAGGATACCATGTTACAGAAATATTAAAGATTTCTAATATAAGAGTTTAGATTCTTTATTAGCTTGAATGTAAAGCAGAGAAGGGTGGTTCTGGGTAACAAATATAGTTGCTTCTTGGGCTCACCAGTTGATTTCAGCAGTGCTGGTTTCAGTAGTTGTCAGTAAATTCTGCCAGATTTAGAGTGGTGTGTTTTCTTCATCTAAGACATGTCTCTGGTGAATTGTTCAGATTGAGGTTTCAGAACCTTTTATACTACACTTATGGTTCATCTAGTTTGGCTGTTTTCAGAACAGGTTAAAAGTATTGTAATCAAAGTGAAAAGCACGAACTCACAGATCTTGGTTTAGGAAAAAGCTCTCCCTTGATCCAGAAAAGTACATGACAATTGATAGCATCAATACATCTTATCTTATCTGAGACCTGAATCTTGCACACTCTTATGTACCCTCATAAAATGTTCATATTCCTATTGACATTGCAAAGTAGGTGTCTCTTTGTAGGATTTAGACCTTATCATAGCTGTGGAAGTTATCCTTCTCCAGATAAATATTCTCTTTGGTTTTTTTATGGCTGGCAAACTCTCAACCTAGCTGATTACAGGCAGAAGTAAGTTACACAAAGCGTTTATTTATTTACCTTTAAAATACTGTTTTGTGGTTTAAAAACTTCTATCTTTGTAATTTTTCCTTGGTATAGTTCAGGCTGTTTATTATGTGGAAGAGTACCTAGCAGTACTTAATATAAAAAAGTCGACGTTTTGTAGAGGAAGTGACATCCACTCTTATTTGCTGCAGCTTTAATTTGGAAAGACCTAGTATTTACAGATAGATTTATCAGAAATTGCTTCACAAAGATATGTTTTTCCTCTTCTGTGCTGTGTCCTTTTTTTTTTAAGATGTAAATGAAATGGGGTTTAAAAAGTTTCAGTCACAATTAAAGATTCAAATTTGTGATCAGTGTTACATTCTTCAGTAAAGTTCTCCAGCTGTGTTACTGAAGTTTTTGTGTTAATCTTGAGAGCTCTGCCTGAGCTGACCTGAGCCTGGATACTCTATAGCTGAGTTTACACAGTTCTGTTGTGTGGTTTTCTTGGATTGTTTGGGCTGGATTTGGAATTCCTGTATTGCAATGTTGCTAACTTTTTTCCTCCCCATAAAAACTTCATTGTCTATTTCATAATGTCTGTGATTTTAATTTATCTGGGGTATCTCATTTCCTTGGATAATAAAGGGATGAACTGGATAATGAGTCAGTGTTTTCAGTATTGTTCCCTCTTCCTTTCTCATCATAGCAGGGTACCTTACTTGCTTTCATGGTCACTGACAAACAGATTGCTGAGCAACCCACTGCAGCTGTATTCCGTCTGTACTCCTGTGGCATTTAGACCCTCAGTGTGCAGGCTCTATTGGTTCTTCCAGTTGATGATGCTTCACTCATTCCTGTAGTATTTTAAGTGATTCAGTACTGCACTGTAGGCTCAATAAGTATACTTGAATCCTTCCATCAGTTACTCAGAAGCATCTTATAATGTGACAGGTACAGGTGCAAATGTCTTCACTCATATATATTTTCACTTACAGATCAATAACTATCTTACATATTAGAGCTACGATAGATTTGCTGGGAAAATTGCATTCAGCATTGTGGTGCAGTGGGGACTACAGAAGGATATGAAGTAGATAGCTTTTAATACAGAATTTTCTTTTAATAGAGAAGTGATCTGTTATTAAATTCTGTACTGAGATGGGTAGGCAAACAAGTAACTGCATCCATAAAGCAAAAACACGAACAGGTAGCAGCACGCTGCAAACTGCAGGCTTGATTGCTCTTAACTCACGGTAAATATAGGATAACATACTCCTTCGTAATGTGGTAACAATGGGGGAATTAGCACAGAGAAGCTGCAGTGTGTAACATCCCTCTCCAGCTTGCTGCATCCATGTGTTTACTTGTCCATATTGTAATTGCTCTCTATACCTTAATTTTTTTCCCTTGGTTTGTGATTAGGTAATTTCTCTAATAGCTCATTGGTATTGTGGAAGAACTACACAACAGCCTTTGTGTTTCACTCTGCTTACTAAATATTTGTTTGCATCACATTATTTTTCTAAGAAAATAAATAATGTTTTTTAACAGTGGAAAAAAAGTGACTTTGCTGTGCTGGGCTTATGTGGGCATGGTTTTAGGAAGAAGTTTAAGGCAACCCAGAGAGTGGTTGGTTTAGCACTGGAACAGGTTCCCTGGGGAAGTTGTTACAGCACCAAGCCTGACAGAGCTCAAAAAGTGTTTGGAAATGCCCTTGGGCACATGGTGTGACTCTTAGGCATGTCCTGTGCAGGGCCAGGAGCTGGACCTGATGATTCTCATGGGTCCTTTCCAACTCAGCATATTCTATGATTCTATGATTCTATGACTATCCTGCTCTGCATGTGTCTTGGAGCATATGTGATCACATCCAGCATGACACGTAGGACAAAGACTCTCCTTTCCTTCCCCCATCCAAATTGTATCTGTATTGACCCAGCTTTCTGGCCTGACTTCTCTCATGGAGGGTGTGTATTCTTATTCACAATTCGTGCCCTTATGCCTCCAAGAGAGATGGTTTTCCCTTGGTTTTTGAACCAAGCTATAAATTTGGAATAGAAACATAATGAAGCCTGGATGTTCTATTTGTAAGTTAAAGATCACTAGTCTAGTGTGCGGTTATGTCCTGTAGTTCTGAGGTATGCATTCATGTAGAGAGGGAGGAACAGATGTCATTCTGCCTTCAAACTTTGCATTTGTTTTTGTGTGGACTTTCTTTGCCCACTCTCGAAAAATATACAGGCTTCCTGACTTTGGATCCTAGCCCCAGATTATCCTGGGCGTTTTTCAGATGCAGAGTTATGGGCATATACATGCAACATGTGAGATTTTGTGAACATGTGTTCATTAAACTTAGGCAATATTGCATATGTGTGTGTAAATTGTATAGATTTTGAATCCAAGTGATACACAAATTGTCAGTGAAAAGGTTGCAGAACCTCCTGTCATTTATATTTATAGCTAATGGGATTTTTATATTCCATTTTCTACAAGTTTTCATTAAGCAGTGCATGTGAAGTGCTTCAACTTGACTTTGATGCACATTCAGTATCAGAAGGAAAGATCAGGCCTTTTATCTCTAAACTACAGATCAATTACCTTTCTAAACACTTACCTCATAATTTTCCTTTAAATAAAAAAGAAAAAAAAGGTACTACAATCAACTTTATTAAAGACAAGAAAAATGAAAGTGGTTAGAAAAAATGGAAGCATCACTGAAGATAAGAAACAAGGGACTATGGACCTGCCATTATAGGATTAGATACTGGTGCACAATTATCACATAGAGTGTAAAAGAAAAAATAGTACCTTACATTTGGAAGTAAAAAAATCCTTAATTTCTTGAAGCAAGAAGGTAGCTGGCTTGCTAATGAATTAAATATGTGACAGCTTTTAAGTGAAGCACAGCTGCTGAGTTGTCAGAGCAAGTGACTTTATCATCAGCAGATTTTGACGGTATTATGCTTAGGATGAAATAACCACTTGTTTCAAAAAACAGTCTCTAATATCCTATCTGAAGGTCAGTCTCATAGATTTCATTCCTTATTATTCTAGCTGACATTCCCATTTTCTGAAGTATGAGTCTTTAGATACATAAGTCTTGGATATTGTAGTATCAAGAAGCCTCCTATGTGCAGCATTGCAATTAGGTAGAACTATTACATATATGAACAGTAAGGCAAAAGTTCCAATTTTTGTCGTTGTTGTATATACATTTTTACTAGGATTCTCATAATAGTACAGTCAGATTCTAAATATGAGTACTTTTTGATTCAGCACTATAAGACTTAAAAAAAAATCATTCAATAGCAATAGCATTGGATTCAATGTAGATAAAATAGTAAAATCCTCTTACACAGCTCTTGGCTGTGTAGGTTCAACTTATGAGGTATTTTTCTTTTCTCTTGAAGTGACATGACATTGAGTTATTATTTCAGAAAGGAAGAAGAGAGACTGTTAATTTATTAATTTATATTCCAACTATATTAAAAATGCTAGTTTAAAAACCCTATACTCCCCCTCTTTGAAACTAACAAAATAGTCAAATGCAGAAGAAGCTATTCAAAAATTGTCTTTTAATAAAAGTTTAAAGTCTTCAAAATATATTTGCCCCTGGAGCAAACTTTTTTCATTTAATATTGTGTCTGTTAATTAGTGCTTCAAATTTGCAAATTCTTTATTGGTTTATATCAATGTAATACCCAAAGCTCATCTCATTGCCAGCTTTGAATGAAATATGATCCTGTTTATTCTATTAAAATGAAGGCTTGAAATTGTTACCCAAATGCCACAGGAATTCTTGCCATTTTCTCATCAAATTCCTCATCAGATTTTTTGTTAAAGTCACATTGTTTTAGATTTTGAGCCTTGGCATTTAAATGAAATTCAATGTGCCCCACTGGAGAAAACATCTGCAGGGACATATTATGTGCAATATCCATTCCAATCAAGAAGGAGTGCACAGTGTGACTGAATGAGAAGCGTGTTCTTACTCCACTTAGGTTTACCCTGATGTGGCTATTGAGTCAGTCTGTGAGAAGAAATGTTTAGAAAATTAAACTAGCAGAACAGCAATGGTTTTAATACTCAGAGCAAATACTTCCAGTTGCACAATATTAATTTAAGAATGAAATTTTTAAAAAGAACCTGGAGGAATTTGGTGCCAAATTCCCTCAGAAATTCAATGGAAACTTGGGAATTGGAGCCTCCAGGTTGCCTTGGTAAATCTCTCTGATTATTATTAAGGGTTTTCTTTGAATATAAAATCATGTTCTACTGAAACTGAAGGGAATAGAGAGGTGTTGGGAGAGAATTAAAAGAACAAATAAAAAATCAATCCTGTAATATTATAACATATATTAAAAAGTTTCAGAAATTCTAGAAGCATAGGATTAACTATCAGTAAAGGTGTCCTGGAACAGGCCCTTTTTTTTTTTTGGAGCAGCTGCCTTACACGCTAAGCCTGTCTCCTCCAGTTGATGGGCAAACAAAGCAGTCTGGAGTGCTTTCTACAGCAGCAGTGGGCGTTTGTGGAACTTACTCCTTTTTCCAATGAAGAATTCTGACCAAAAAAAAAAAAAAAAAAAGTCTCTATAAAATGTATTCATGGTGCCAGAGTCCTCTGCCATCCTTTGAAAGACTTATTTTCACAGGCAGAGCACCTGCCTGTAACACCTCTTCTGCTGCAGACCTGTGAATAAGAGCTGTTGTTATGAGCTTTTCAACTACTTTTTAAAAACTAGAAGACGTGGTAGTGGAGGCAAGGGGGTCACTTCAGAGAAGTACTCGAATTTATCTGTCTTTAACACTATAGGGGACACTACATGAGGACCACGTCAAGAATATCAGGTCCAATTGTTCTGCTCCCCAATACAGGAAGGACATTGATAAGCAGGGACAAGTTCACAGAAGTCTAGCAGGATGGAGCTAGGCTGTGGACAGTGGGGCATGGCAAGAGAAGGACAAACAATAGGCATAAATTGGAAAAAAAGTTAGAATTTGTGACTAGATGTAAGGGGAAACTGTTTCCTCTTTAGGACAGATAGGCATTGGAATAGATTATGAGGAAAGACTCTTGCAGTCTCCATCCATGGATGTTTTTAACATCAAGTTAGATGAAGCTCTGTTTAACCTGACTTCAAAGCTGTCTCTGCTGTGAGCTTGAATTTGGGCTAGAGACACCCTGAGGTCTCTTTCAACCTGAATTTTCCTATGATACAGTTGGATATGTAGAGGAAGTTTCACGTTTCTATTTGAAATCTTCCTCACTCCTTTCTTGTCCTTATCCTACCCATTTATCTCAGTTTATTATCTAGAGATATGTCAACGGATCTTCCAGTGGTATGTAGTTCCTTTCAAGAGCACTTCTGGAAGAACAGATTAGTAATGAAAAAAATCAAAAGCCAAAATAACCCCACCAACAAAAATCACAACAAACCAGCAAATACAGTCAGCAAAAGTTGTCCCATATGGTTATCAGATAGAGGGAATTCAATTAGTAGGGTACAAAGAAAAAAGAATAATGATAACGAAACATTAAATTTATGGTATAGTTCCAATTCTGTGTGTAACTTTGTTTGCAAAATATGCCTGTCTGATAAAAGCAGGCACATTAAAGCTTATAAACATATGATTAACCCAAGCAGTGCCGTTCTAAACTTCTCAGGTTCATGTCTGCTTCCTTCAAGTTTGATGAGACAAGAGAGTTGCACACTAAATTTGGAATTCAGTAAAGCTGTACACCAAACAGCAAAGGTGTTACTGAAAATATTCTGGTTGAAATCTCTTGCATTTGATACCCAGAAAGTATTCATGTAATGTTAACAGGGAATCCTAGCTGTCAGAGGAGCCATGCGGTAAACAAGCAGTTTCTTAGAAATTAGGAAGATCAGACAGGAATTGGGTAGATCAAAGTCCACTACAATGAGTACTCTGTGCTAATAGAAAATAACTCTGGTACACCGTGTAGCTAACTGCATGAAAAAGGTAACTTTAAGCACATATGGTCTTAAGAAGTATTCTTCAAATCCTTTTGTTTCCGATTGGAAAGGATTTGGAAACTCTTAACTGCTTTCACACTATTGTGCAGGTGAGGTTTTTTTACAAACCATAGCTCCTAGCTCACCACAAAAGGTGAAATTTGTTTTCTTTCCTAATTTGCATATAGCTATATCGAGTAGAAATGGATGATGAAAAGGAAGGGTGAGTTATTCTAGCACCTGACAAGTAAGACAAGTTGTTTGGGGCTTTTTTGTGCCCATGAAAGGACTGAAAAAGCTGATCAGAAGTGATGTTCCTACTTGTTCTGCATGACCGTTAAGGGAAAGTTGTGCTCTGTGGAGGCTGAAGTGTTAGTAGGTTTTAAAGAGAAATGTGAAGCATAGTGAAATAGGTCTGTAAATATTTTGTTCATAGTGGGACAAACAGGAAGAGAAGCATGAATTAAAACATCAGCTAGATTGTTTCTCTTTTCATAATGTTTCAGCCTTTGCTGTATACTTCAATATGAAAAATGTAGTGCTAAAATAGGAGCAGATTCTTTGTTTTTTTCTGTTGATGATTCCCTATTACACTTGCAGAGATGACATGTCAAAGATGACTTTCTCAACTGCTTCTTCAGCAATCTCAAATGGTCTCTGAATTTCAGGTTCAGATGCTTTCCAGCTCAAGCATAATTATCACGAATAAAATTTTCAGTAGGTCTAACTCTGCTTTCAGTTATACCCAGGTAATCTCCTTATCTTTTGTAAACAGAATACAGGAAATTCTTTTCCTCATGGAATGATTCAATTTTGGGTTGGCATTTGTGTTATGAAACTAATTCTTCATAATGCATGTGTTGAATTTGTCCTGATTTTCTTTAGCTACTATCTCTGCAAGGCTGACATGAGCAAAAATAATATTTTAATGGTTATTTACTTTTATTTTTTCACTGGTTAATAGATATGATTCTGAAGATACAAACTCATGTGAGGAGCAGACTTATTAAATAAGCAATCACTATTTTTGCAGGTAGAGTACATGTTCAAAACAGAAAGCTGCTAATACCACAGAGATAAAAGGATCATTTGCACTAATTTATGAAGATAATTAATCAAATGAACTGAGTGTATTAACCAGTTGGTGATATTCTGCTGAGCAGGAACTGAAACAGTCAGAAACTTTGCCAGTCTTATTTTTGTTATTGCCATGATATACTTCGACTTACACTGTGAGTTTCCTACAATGATAGCCCTTTCATGAACACTGACAGCTTAAGCAGTTCAATAAACAAGAAATGTGAATGCTCACAATATCCAGGCAGATTCCTCTTTATATCAAAATATATTCTTAATGAATTACTGGGAACGAAAGACATTGTATGTGAAGATTCCTCTTGCTGTAAATATTATGGGTATGGAAATATTTAAAATAGTTAGTACATGTTAATTTTTAAAAACAGTAGGGTTTTATCTGAATTTATAGCAAGTTTTAAAAAATATTAAAGTTCTGTGCAGCTTCAGAGGATTCTGCATTGGAAAAATGTGTTTTTACTAAAATTGTGCAAATAAAAATACTGAAGAATGGTTGTTTTATATTGCCCAGATTCTGGATGAGATGCAGAGGCAATGTATTTCAATGTGAGATTTGTTGGTAAAATGATCAGCAAAGATGGAGTCAAAGTGTTTCAAGATAGATGCAAAAGTTTTGCAGAGGCAAGCCAAACAAGACCACCTAAATCCTTTAAAGCACACTTTAGGGTTACTTTCTGACATGACAGAAATGTGTGTATTGAATTCATTTTGTCTCTAGAAGCTTGTGGGAATGAGACATGCAAAATAAATGAGAATTTGTCTGTGAGCACCCAAGGCAAATCTGTAGATACACATTGCCACATTGAAGAGTGCATAGTACAGGTGATGTGGGAACTGCTTCCCAGTCCTAGAGCTGCACAGCCCCCCATTGACCGAAGCAGCTTGCTATGGGCTTCTATTTGCTATGCATGCTCTGGTGCACAGACAACACCTGCAGGAACCTTGCAAGAAATCAAACTTGTAGATCTGGAATGAAGTTGTATGGCCAAGAGTGGTATGGAAAGGTTAGGTAGGAGTAGGGCCTGAGACCCTGTGCAGTTAGCTAAGGGCATGTGTTGGCATTCTGTGCCAGAGGGAGTAAAGTTATACAGCAGAAAGTTGAAGATGAGAAAGGAAGTTATAGTAGTTTATCTGCTTCTTTAGTGCTGCTCATGACAGCAGCTGACTGAAATAAATTTAGGAATCCCTGCTATCAAACATAAAATTCAATGAGATTAAATCCTGTTTGTCTGGATTCAGAAGTATCTTCAATAACCTTTGGAGAATTTTTTCCATTCACTTTTCATTCCTTCTTTTCTTGAACTTTAATTTCCTGCACCTTCTTGCTAAAAACTGCCTACTCTGTCAGTGACGTGTCATGCTGGTAAAGAGAGAGCACAAGAGCAGAATCTAAATAGAAAGGTAGTTCTTTTTCCAGCCAAGTCCACTTCCCACCTTGGAAGATTGAAAGGATTAGCCTCCCTGATACCCTTTGAACCTCTTGTCAGCTGACATGAATTGAAGCAACCCTAAAACTACTCAGCTTTGTTTTGTGGTCAAAGCTGAACAAAGTCAAAAAAGAAGTGTTCAAAAGTGGACTTCTGGATTTTATGCCACCATATAACACTCACTGCATAACAATACAACATGCCAAACCAGCATTTCCAAGGGTATCTTTACAAGAAATTGAAAAGAGGGTATTTTCAAATACAGAAAAAACACAAGTTTGATGATGATTTGCCACTAGCTTTCAAAAAGAGAGGTATCCCTACGTATTCATTATGTCTTTGAAGGTCTCTCCTTAACATTTAATGCTGAATAGTGCAGCAGTCTTGTCCTTTCTATGTTAAATCATTAACTGATGATATCCAGTTCATAGTTTCAAGGACACTTCATATTTTTTGCCTTTTTTTTCAGTTTGTAGAATAGTTCCTCCCCCTGGCAATTCCCACACATTTTTATTGCATACTGAGTGGCCTCAATTCAAATGTCTTCTGTGAACCTGAGCATCTTTCAGGATCAAACTATGAATTTCAGAGATAGTTGCAATTTTAGGAATTAATGCTTTTTAACGCATAGAATATATTTTGTAAGTTATGTATTGTGAGAATTGCTGGTATCTTCTTAGAAACAGTTGCTTCAGATCAAAACCGTTTCCCACTCTGTTGTCCTTTACCATATCAAATAACAATTGAAACAGCAGCAGCAGCCAATGAACATGGATCAATGATATCTTCAGCCACTGCATTTGTGCAAGTTTAATCCATTTATGTGAAAATCAAGTTACTGCTGGCCTGCTTTTTCTTCACTGGAAACAATTGATAACATTACTTCAGAAGAAATTAATCCACAGAATTAATTAGCAGAATCTAGTATCCTATAAATGTAGTCTTGAGAAAGATTTCATGGGTGGTCAATTGTGACATTAAATGGAAGGTAAAAAGGTAGGTACTGCTAGCTGTTTTCCATAATCAAACAAAACTGACAGAAAAGGAACAAAAAGGATGACATTGACTTTGGAGAGAAGTAAATAGGTTCTTGTACCTGTCATAGAAAAGCTTTGAGAATAATTTTTTCATGTCTTTGGCTTAGGCCCATATTTAAGGGCTTAAATTCTTGGAAGAAATACTTTGAAAAACAGAAAGAAAAAAAAGATTGTTTCCAGGCCAGTGAGACTGATACTGCAGAAGTTGCACGGGTGCTTTAGGATCAAATTCAACCCAAGTCAATGGGATAAAAAAAAGTTATTGCTTACTACCTTTATAATAATTCCTGTGGTTTTTAGTAGGCTAAAATTTTGCAATTCACAGATGTGGACCTTACATCTAATTAGTTAATGCAGTTTGGCTGATGAGTGGTAACTTCCATAGCTGTAATACTTGAATTTTTGATTTTGAGTCCAGCCCCCTTTTTTATTATTTTATTGTTATTATTGAACAATTGCACCTAAAAGTACAAATGGAGATCAGTATGCTATTTCATGAGGGCTGTGTGTGTATACAGCCAAGTACTTTGAGCCAGATTTCCAAAGGTATTTAAGAGTCTGAACTTTCAGAGATGTGTCTAAGAGGATCTTTGAGAGACTGTCTGCATGTTTAAGCAGCTAAATGACTTTAAATATCTCGGATTATTTTTGAAAGTTTTAAGCAACTGTTTAAGCACCTTCTTGAAACAGGGTTTTAGTAAGAGTGAGGGTCTCTTAAAATCCTGCAAAGGTCATATTTTGCTGGGGGTGGGAGTTGTTCATACAATTCCCAAATGTGGAAGATGTTTCTAAAAGTAGTTTGTGTTTCATTTGAGAAGTTTTTAAAAACTGGCTTTTGCTGCTTACTCCAGTAGATGTAACTTAAAAGAAAAGGAAACCACTTTCCAGATAGAAATTCTATTTTAATCTATTTCTCTCTTGACCCATAGGCCTACATATATCTGACTTAACTCTGTGGGCTGTAGCTTGTCACAGAGAATGATTCTGCTTTTGGCAGCTGTGCTCATTCAGCATGTTTGCTAACTTAGCAGCAAAGTGCTTCTGTATTTGCTTTGTCTTGGTGTCTGAGCAGTGACTTATTTACTGAAACATTTCTTTTTCTCTCCATTTTTTTACTCATTGAAATTGATTGTGTGAGTGAAATTCAGGATGTTGTGACTGCAGGATTGTGTGCTGTCAGTTTTTCTAGGAGGTATTATATGCTTGTAGGATCTTGTGTTTCACTCATTACTCTGACTAAAGTAAAGAATAACTGGTATAGGAAAACATGCTGTATCAGTATTCACATTAGAAATCTTTTTGGTGTAGTCTTCCTTGTAAAATCAGGGATTTTAAAAAGATGTATATTTTTTGAATGTGTTTAAATTAGTAGTTGCTTTTTTCAGAAAAAAACCCTGAGGCATGTGTAAAACTAGTGGCTACATAAAGCTGAAGAATCAGATGTCTGCTGGGCAAATTGACAGAACTCATTAATCTTAGACGCAGTGTACTATAGTCTGTCCTTTCATGCACCTGCCCATGCCTAAAGTAATTACATGATGGCACTATTAATACTGAAGAGCTTGACTGGGAATAGGGTTATCTTCTCTTCCTAGTAATTGATTGCTAGCTGATTAGTGGACAACATTTCTCCTACAGTATAATTGCCTTTCTGCTATTGTAGCCTCTCTAACCTGGGGGGTTAGGCCATCTTACTGGTTTTGAGGCCCTGACAATAGCATCACAGCCCTCAAAGTAATGAACTGGAACTCAGTCACTGTGAATTCCCCAAACAGAAGATGACTAGTTAAATGTATTTCAATAATAGCATATTTTACAGCAATCAGACAACAGAAGATTTGTTGCCTTCCCTCCTGCCTCCTCTTTCTGTGCAGATATTTTCAAACCCTCTGATACCTGTGTGGAAAAGCAGGCAGTTGACTGCTATTAAATCACATCTGTTGCTTGTATAAAGTTATTATCTAAAATGTATCAAAACTGTGTAGCAAGCTTGTATGTTCTTCTGTGACCCTATAGAAATAGAAATCTATATATTTCCTTCTTTAAAAGCAAACTGGTAATAAAGGAGCAAATGAATTCTGCAGTGGTGTCTCAGAGATCTGCTGGTCTCTAAGCATGAGGATGTTCTCATATTCTGAAAGTTGACTTTGTGATATTTTTGTTGAAATGTGGCAGATATCAGGCTGCTGCTCGGTTACGTCTGGCATAGGAAGCATCTTTTGCCAAGAAGTTGCCCAGAGAGAGCAGATGATTTCCAGGGCTACATAGAGCTGCATCATTTCTCTCACCCTGTGACTCCTGGTGCCAGCTGCCCTGGCTTGGGGACCCAGAGACCTGCTGAGCAACTTCTTGGTGTGCAGGTTCATGAAGGTGGAGGTGAAAGATTACACTGCAGGAGATGTGACAGATATGAATCTTAGCAGTAAGACATTAAATAAATGCTAATTTCCACCCGCCAGATTTCTGCTTACCTGAAAAATAACTCCTACCTTGCATCACCCTTGCATCTTGATATGTTTTTGTTTTGTATAACTCTGCAGTAAATCAGAGTCATATATAAGTCTTTGAACTTTCTTACATGGTACTGGACTCAGATGGGATGAAACAACAGTGGTATAGCAAAGAAATCTCTAGTTTCTGCCTGAATGCTGAGCCATATACCTCCTTGCTTGATTAGCAGTTTATTCTGTGGTACACCCAAAAGACTAATTTTATTAACATTTTCTAGAGACTTCTGATTGGCCCTGTTCGGTACTAATGCTCAGATTAATCATTGAAATGGGTGTCTTAAGTTTAAATTATGTAACCAGTTCCCTAGATCCCCATTTCCAAAGGTATTTAGGGGCAGTTAATAATATTACCCAATATTATTTCCAGTACTCTGTCTGTGAATCCAGCCAGAGGCATATTGCTAAGAAAAAAGTGCAAGAACACATAGTTGTCCACTGTGTGACATAACCTGCCTGGAAGGACATTTCATTTTCTAGCTTTTGTGAATTACCAGGTACCCAAAAGAAGGGTGACTTGCCTTAGGAATGATACTAAACTGATCAGAAATATCAATGACTTCTGCCTTTCTGCTTGTGGCATGCCCTGGAAAATAATACAAACACAGCTAAAGTGATTAAATGCTTCAACTGATGGTTTTGTAGTAGCCTGTGGACTGTGGAAAGGTTCATGTGGAAATCAAATCCCATGCCAACTGACTTTCATGAGTACCAGTTAAGGTCTCAGACAAGCTTTTTCTCTGCTGTTGGATTTTTGCACCTGACCAGTGATTCTCAAAAAAAACTTCTGTGTAGATGTGTAGCAGGTATAGAGAAACAGTAGAGAAAAGACGAACTGAGTTTTGCGTACACTTACCTGGTGGCATGACTTATTAAAAATGCACTCTGCAGATCTGGAAAATGAGCCTCGTGCGAACTGGAGCTGAGAGGAAACAAGCTCTCCTGTGGGCTGTTTCTTTCCTTCATGGCATGGCCAGCCTTTGCAAAACTGAAGTCCGTGCATCTGTGTAGATTCACTTGCACTGCGTTGTTCAACAGCTGCATGTACTTTTTAGGTTTCACAAGGAGACACAACAGTTTCTGTTCTGTGTTCTTGTACCATATTCAGTTGAGTCATCCTTTGCACATTCATCTGGGATTACAAACAGAGCCTCTGCCATTCTCAGTGAGGTAGCATTGATACAAAATTGTCTAGCATACAAGCTCATGCAAATTGCTGAACTTTTTAGCATTTACAGGAGCATGACAGGGGATTAGGGATGGATATTAGAGAGTGTTCAGGTCATAATAGAACTGTGTTGTCAGGAAAGGGGAAAGCCCTCCTCATTTTTTCTCGTGATTTTCTGTTTTCTGCAAACATAAAACAGCCTTTGCACCATAAAACTTAAACCAAGCATCTTGAACTGCATAACTCCTTAAAGCAGTCCTTATAGCTGTATAGCTGTTAAAACCTCATTTGTTGGCTAGAAGGAGAAAGAGCAGTCTTTTTCAGTAAATGCTAAAAGATTTTTAGAAAATATTATTATAATATATGCATACACTTATTCTAAGTGGGCCTATATTTTGTGTTGAAAAAAATATTGAAAATGTTAAGGTTGCAAAATGAAATCTTCAAGTCAGGTAATGCCAGCATTAAGGTTGCTCCTTTAAAAGCATTTCCCTGCTTTGTGGCAATGTTTCATGAACAGTCTTTAATTATTGGATCACATGCCGGTTTTTTTCCTGCAGGACCACTGCCTCATTCACTGCACAGATGGGTTATGTTCTCTGAGTTCAGCATTTTAGCTTTGTTATTTCATGTGTGGCCCTAATTCATATTATCTGGGAAATACTCATATCCTGCCCTAATTAGAGAAAATTTCACTTCCATATAGGCTTATCTGGGCTGCTCACTACTGTCATGCAAAATCCTTCTCAAATGTTATCAGTTAATTTCCATGATACCTTTAGAAGGGGGAGGTTGTATGTCTGTTTTACAAAGAGAGGACTGAACCACAGAATGATGGTTATAGACTTACCCAGGTATTGTCTTGATTAGGACCTGATTTTTCAGGATGCTTATTGGAGTATGTGATAATGTTTATGTTCACAGTAGAGTTCCTCTTGATTTTGGTCAGGTGTAGAAGCTTTTAACACTTCCAGAAATTACAAATGAGGCATCTAGAACACAAAGGGCCTGTTCTTTTCAGTTGCTTGAGCTCTTAACGTAGTCACAGATTATTATAGCTAGAAAATCCAGAACAGGTTAAGAGGACATATCTGTGTACTCAAGACTCTACTGCAAGCCTCTAAAGCTACCCATCACCTTCTATAGAACTTTAGGCCTTTTAAACAAAAATGAATCCCCAGGAAATAAACAGAAGAGATGAAAGGCATTTTCACTACCTTTAGTGACTAAGATAGTTTACAATGGCAAAATTAAAAAAAAAAGAACCGTGTCTCATGAGAAGCACTCCTTCTTAATCCATTTTTTTCCAGCATGACCTGGGAAAAATGTGTTTCTGAATCTCTGATTTGATTGGTTCAACATCATGATGTCAGCAAGACACGGTTCATGAAAATCCCAGAACTATAATTTCCAGTCTGTGTGTTTGATTTCTTACCAAGGCTATTCTTTACAGTAAATAATCCATCTTCTTTTCTAATATTTGCTTCCCAAATTCATGCATTTACTCATTGAATCTACATCTAAGCTCCACAAAGGAACTTTCAAGATCCTTTGGTAAAGGAGGAGTCAGAATGAAGTTCTCAGTCATTCATCTGTATGAGTATGAGGCAATATGTCTTTTTTGCTATGAGTCATAAGAATTCATTTTGCTGAATGAAAAGAAATGAGATGTACATCAGGAGCATACTGATTGCTCTCCAGTGCTACGGGGCATTTAGTTTGCAACCCGAAGCAGATGTGGACATTAGAATGTTAACACCAAGAGGGTTGTGTACTGATCCCTTCCCATTGATCTCAGTGGAGATCAAATTGGCATATTAATTTATGCTCTCAGATTTCAGTATCAGGAACATTTCTTTAAATCAACTCCATAAACTTTTGCAGTCAGGGATGGTAACTGTTAAGAGTAGTAGGTTGCCAACTCAAAACTAAGCATATGCTTTATTAATGAAGAAAGATGTTTTTGTAGACATTTTGTATAGAAAATTTCAGCCCAAGCAGTTAAAGCTGGACATGGTGCCAAGGGAAGTGTCAGGGGAAGTGCTGGGCAACCTTAACTACAGGTGACACTATTGACTCCACCTGTAGTAAATATTCTCTACAGCTATTTAAGCAATATTGTCCTTCACTATCATGTTTCTTATGGTGAACTTCTTGAATAGTGAGCCTGCAAATAACAAGCAGAGCTTATTAATAGATTAGGTGTGCAGTGAATCCATGTGTTCAGCCTTAGTTCTCATTCTTTAGTTTGATAGGGTTTCTTTTAGAGAGCAATTACATCTGATTGACATGTTTTCATGTGCCTCTAGCCTTGACTCCTTCTTACTAAACAATTCTAGATCAAGGACAGTGACTTTTCTACTGCCATTAACTAAAATCAGGATCTAGGAGAAAAAGTTAAATACCTTTTAAGATGCGACTTGAAACAAATGATAAAATATGTATAAAGAGGAATATATTTTGGTTTCATATACTGTAGTCATTGAAAGTCAAGTAAAAAACATAGTTTAAAGCATGGACATGCATTAAAATTAAGCAACAAATTCTGTATTTCTACTTCGGATAAGAAAAATGAAGTAGAGGATCAAATCTTATCACTAAATGTGCATATAGTTTTTGCATGTAATTTGCACTTTATCATTCACATTAAATGATGTAATTTAGTGAGGTTTTACACTAATAACACTACTATATATCCTGGAATCCTAGTAAGTAAAATGACTTTTTTTTTTAAAAGGAAATGTTTCACCATTTAAAAAATGCATACTTGAAGATACCAAGTGTTCTTGCCTACTGGATTTTGCTTCTTATAGAAAAAAGCCTTAATTTGAAAAGGATTAAAGGCTTAAAAATTGAACAAACAAAAATCATTCCTCCCTTACTAAATCCACTGTAGCTGAATGTTTGCTTTAGTTTTAATTTGATTTTTTTATCTTGTACTTGTGTTGGTTTTTGAGGCTTTTTTTCAAATTTAGAATTTTATTTATGGGTTAAAATGAAACCCCCACTCCCTTTGCACACCAGGCTCAAGGGAAATATTTTTACATCCTATATGTGCACCTGTTATGATCTGTTAGCAAAAATTATTTGGTTGAACTTGTGTTTTAATGAAGTTGAAAGAATCTATCAGGATTGTCCAATAAAGAGTTTTTGCCTGAACACAGCAAGTAAATACAAGAAAAAACTACAATTGCTCTCCTTTGAGGGCATAATTGAGCAGCAAAGGACATTTTGCTATGTTTTGAATCCCATTTTAACCTATCTGCTATAAATTTGCAAAACTCCCCCTTTATTTCACGTATCTGTTTCACAGTCTTGCATATCCAGGACTTTTCTGTTCTCAGACCTTTTTGGCCACTGGGTTATCCTGTTTGACTCTAACAGCCAGTCAGAAGTGGCTCACAGATTTTTCTTACAGTGATTGGTGTGCAGAGTTTTGCATGTATTTTCTTTCCAGTTTTGTTTCCTGCCTTGCACTAATTTACTGCTGAATACCAATTCTTAGCACTGATATCATGGTGGGAGGTTTGGGATTATGATCAACTTCTTCTTCAAGGGAAATACAGCTCCACCAGGGAAGTGCAGATGAAAAATGGGGTGGTAAAAAGCATGGAGAAATAACCAGAAACACTCCTTTTTCTTGCTGCTGGTCCTTATTCTACCACAAGCAGAAGCTGTGTCTGTAACTCTGTTTGGCACGTGTGAATAGAGATCCTTACATTGAGTTTCATGCCCATGTGTTTTAGAATTGGCTTCAGAACTGGAGGCATGTAAGTCACGTAAGCTGTGAGTCTTATAGATAGTCCGGATCATGTAGCTGGAATGGACATTGACTAAATTATTGTACTTGATGTCTGTCTTGCCCTGAGGATTTCTGTTCTTAATTAGGATTATTTATCCCTTTGATTTTTCATATTTATGTACTTAAGAATATATAAGAATGCAACATAAAAATAATGTGTTGGGTTTGCCAAAACTAGAAATTCCGGGTAATATCATGCAAAGCAATAATGGCTCTGTTAGCCACTTGATGTTTCTCATGGAATTATCCTGCATTATGAGTTGTGGTAGCCCAATGTGGTTACATATATAGTTGCCTTGCATTTGTCCTTAAACTAGTTGCATTCCCATTTATTTCAGAAGCCTCTTCTTTCCTTTCCCTGCTATTGCTCACATTCTGCCACTCAGTTAAATGCAGTGCTGTGACGGTGTTAGTAACTACAGAGTACACCAGGTGTCCTTTTCTTTTTGACAAGAAAAGTCCAGATGACAAAACTTTTTTGTTTCTATGCATTTTTCCCTGAAAACTTAGCGTGATAAAATTAGTTCTCTCTTGCCAAATTAACAGTGTAATATAGTAATTAGCAAATTCTGCCAAAATATCTGTTCCAGCAAGGAATTGCATTTGGGAGCTCTTCTATTTTTTCCCTTAAGCACTGACCACAGAACTTAATTAACTTTCTTTTCCATCATAAATTCCAGTGCAGGCAATGACCACTGTGTCTTCTCCCACTCCTACATGTTCACTTATGATAAATTGTCCCATATGCAGCCAATCTGGAGGCAGGTGCCTGTATGAATCTCAGGGGTTGTATACACTGTACTATCCACAGGACTGATTAATAATGAGATTTTCACGGAACCCCCCTTCTTTATTCTGTGTTCATGCTTCAGTGAAATAGGGAGAAGCTTATGGTGGGATGAGAGGTTTCCTCCTCTCCCGATTATACTTCTCATTTAAACTAATGTCTTTTGGAACTGATTTGCATGTGCAAGATACTTGCACTTAACCCCTTGACCCACACAACCATTCCTGTGGTGTATTGTAAAGACAACCTTTGCCCCCTTTCTTTTTCTCAGTAACTCCTACATTTGTATACCTTTGCATCAGTGTGTTTCCTCTACCTGCATTTCCCCTTCCATTCTTGTTAACACTACATTTCTTGTCAGCTCTATGTGAACTGCTATTGCCCAACAGTTTGTGTAAAGGGTCTCTATTTTGCTTGTAACTTTGTCTGTGAGATTTTTATCCATAGGAATCGCTAAAAGTTGTGACAAATTCGTTTGAACTTCATGAGACACTTTTTAGGAGTCTGTCTATATCTTAACACACACATTTTGTAAACGTTGTCAGGAACGAAAATTTAATCCCAGAGCAATGAAACACAAGCTATTATGTGTCCGTGGGAATAGATGCTGCAGTGCACATTATGCTGAATTTGCTAGGCTGCAGTGTTGCTGCAAAGCATTGTGGTGCTGTGCAGATGCAGTAGCCTGTGTTGAAACAGTAAACTAGAAGGACACAGTAACGCAGTGCTGTCATGCAGTATTTGCTTCTGGGTCGTGGTCTAGCTCACTTCAAAGTCTCTGCACCGCAGTCCTTGGAGGTGAGAGTCTATCCAGCGGATCCGATGATTTTGCATCTGAAGTGTAGACAAGGCCTAAGTTACTTTGGAAATGAAAAGTTGCTTTCTCCCCAAATCTGGTCATTAGGTATTTCTGAAAGCATCAGTTCTTCTTTATAGGGAAATCTTTCCAGGCCTCTGATAACTTTTTTTCTTTTTTTTTTCTTTTCCTTTTGCTTTTGCTCCACTGTTTTGGAGCTCTGATTACTAAACTAGAGCTAGAAATTAAGGATTGGAAGGGTGCCCTCAAAGTAGGTACTTAATTCTTTCCCTGTCTTAATAGAGCATTGTGTTTTTGTTTGGTTTTGATTTTGTTTAAAAATGTTGCAGATTCTGAGCAGACAATTTCATTGCACTGTTAGGAAAACTGCTTTTGTGTTTCTTTTATGGTGGTAACCTTTTGGTCTCCAAGTTGTGTGTGAATGCAGCATACACACAATTTTCTTTTGATGGAATTCCCCAGTGCCTTGTTGAATTTTTTGTAGCTGATCACCAGGGAATAGATTTTGGCCATGATTGACTCCAGTTCTCTGGTTATTTCCAGCACTAGAGAATTTAGTCTTTACATTCAGTGTCAAGCATGCTACAGGCCTGACTGGTTTTGATATACTGCTTCATCACCCTTTATTTTAATCTTTTTCCTTAATGTTTGGTCTCCAAGACCTTTACATATTTTAGTTCTGTCCATGAACTATTGATTTTTAAGTAGTTTTCTTCTTTCCTATACACGGCAGTTCTTTTTCTGTCAGCTGGTTTGGTTTTTTTTTTTTTCCTTTTTCTTTTTCTGTTCCCACCACTCACATACATGAGAAAATACTCAGGAAGGATAACAGAAAATGCAGTATGAACCTCCATGTAGTCATTGTTGTTCTTGGTTCAAAACCAAAGCAATCCATAACTAAATCAAGCTCAAATGTCTTGTCAACAGATTGATGATGAATGTTTTAATTACCAAGAGATTCCAAAAGGGGAGGGGAAAAAGTCCTACTTGAAAGAATAAACTTTGTTATCTCCTAATGCTATATGTGTCTTCATCATATAAAGCTGTCAGTTTGACTTTCCCTCTTGAAAACATCCTTATGAAATTACTTGATAACTAGTGGAGGGTTAAACTGAAGTAGTATTTAACTACAGCCCATGATTCCTTTCATTTTGGTAGGCAGACTGTCACTAATGAGAAGTGTGAGGTTTCAACTCCCTGCATTTTTCACTTATTATCCAGGTCTAACTACAGTTTTGTTATATTGCATTCAAACTAAAAGCAAGACATAGAAAAAAGTAGATGTCATGCTGAGCCCAAACATCATCAAACAAAAGGCTTCTTCATACTTAAAGGTTTCTCTCTGATCTTCAGATCAGCACTTAAAAAAGCATAGCAACAATTAATGCCAGGGGGTTTTTTGCATTACTTTTGATAAGGACACTCTAAAGCAGGAAGAGTTATGGTATGTGGTGTTGGTGTTGGTTCCTTGTTGAAAACAGTTGTATTCACATGCCTTCCAAATGAGAGTAAGTGAATGAAGTAAGCTTAGCTTGTTAAAAAAGATACTGGATATTTTTAAGAGGCTTCATTATACTTTATCATAGTGGCATAGCAAGAGCAGTCTCTACCTAGGAGAGGTACTTTTTGCCTACTGAGGAACTTTCTAAAGGATGAAGAAATCTTATTATATTCTCAGACATTATTTATAAAATATTTGAGTGGACTATCAGTCACCAATATTCTGTTAGGAACTGGTGCTTACAGCCTGAAAATTCTAACAACTATCAGTATGTGGTATAGTTTTAATTGCATGTAAAGGAACTTATTTGCTTTTACACTTGAGAAGCCAAGGACTAATTATTTCCTTTTGGGTATTATAGTAGCAAGGCTTGGCTTTTGCCTCAGGTGAAAAAGAGAGTTATATTTTTTCAGTGCCTCACGCTTTACCAGATTGCAGTATTTGATATGCAGGAAGGAGGTTCCAGTGATTTCCACTGCAGCATTCTGTGACTGGACAAACTGTGAACCCGTTTCTAGGAGAAATGCCTGTGGTCTGTGTTATCAGCTACGTTGTGTGTACTACTGGCAGCACCAGTACATTCTCAGCTATGCCACTATATGTTACTATATGTTACTAATGTTTAAATGTATCAAAACGCATTCCAGGCTGGGTCTGTACTTTGCATTTATATACTCCTTATAGGGAGAGCTTGGCAGTGAGCTGCACCTTCCCATCATACACTTGAGTCTCCTTGTTTACATACTTTTCTTCTTAACAATTTCTTTTCCTGATGCAGAATATCTTTAGATGAGGATACAAGGTTAATCTTAGGAATTAAAGTAGCAAGGAACTTGGTTGTTGCAATTCAGAGTAAAATTTGTTCCAGCAAGTCTCAAGTTGTCTATAATGCTAATTTTTGTTAAAACTTACCTTGAAATGTGAATAAAACAGTGAAATTTTTAGTGTGTTAGGCTCAAAGATGTTTAGATGTTGACAGGATCTTTAAAAAGTACACAATCTATAGCTTTATGTGGAGGTTACCTGTTGTTCAGTATGGGGACATCAACATAGGGAGTTGATGAAAGCTGCTGTGTGTGAGCTGTCATGAATTTAGGGTAAACATCAGAAGTCATAGACCCTTGAAAATGTAAGCTAAGACTAGACCAGACAGGAGCTGACCTACGTGGAGAAAGGACTTTCATTGTGGAACAGATGCAAAACCAGAAATTGGGAAATTCATCCTTGTGGAGGAGGAGAACGAGGACATTTGGGCGCTATAGATGAAAGAATGAGCAGACAGAGCCAGTATGTCAGAGACAGAGGAAAGACAGGCAGGAAATAAAGACAATATGACCCTGAAAGAAAGGTAGGAGGGAGCCCTTCAGCACAGGCTAGAGAAAAGCAACATACTGCACTGAGCATCTGCTGTTTTCCCACTGTGTTCAGGGGAACAGGACATATATATTTTTGACAATAAATAGCTTTGCATCCAAGAAATACCTGACTCTGTCATCAACTTCTTCATGTAAAAGGGAAAAGAATACATAAGATGCTGAATGTTTGCTACTGCTCTGATCAAAACATAGCATTATTTATCTCTCTTTGCCAGTACCAAGGAATATATGAGGCTCTTGAGGCTACCTGCTGAGGGCCTTATGGCAAATTTTACTAAGTATTTAAGCTCCTGAAGATGTAGAGGCACCTAGTGGAGTTTTTAAAAACTCCTGGGGTCCTAACTCTCTTCATAGACGATGGCAATTAGATTCCCAGGTGTTTGAAAGAGATCCTGTTAAAGGTCTCCTAGATCTTTCAGTACTTTGGAAAGGATGCACCTTCATGCTTTAATCTGAACTGCTTTTGACTGTGGAAATCCTATGCCTGGTCTCTAGTGCTGACCAATAGATTGGTCTGTTCTTTCTATTGCTTATTCATTCCAGGTGACAAGAGAAACAGGTGATGTATTTGTGAAAAAACCAAACAAGGCTTTGAGTGGAACCTTAATGTTGAATGGCTTTTTAAATTTTTGCAGTCCTCTGGGGTCTTTATAGTAAAAACAAAAGACCCATCTACTCAGCTTCATGAGTGTTGTGATGCAGACTACTTGGGAATGACATAAAGTAGTCAGGAGTCAAATCCAAGAATAAGATCTTTAGCAAGGAAAATCAGTAATATACTTGTAAACAGTTTCTCACTATGCTGAAGCCCTGCCATTATTAACACAATCAACATGACAGAGTTCTGTTTGAAACATTCATTAGACCTTCCTACTTTCCAAAATTCTCAGTTTTGTGTAGAAGCCTCTTTAAGTTACAGGAGCTGGATTTGGCTTTTTTATTTTCTGCATGCAGCCACATCTTGACTATGAATTAAGACAACTTAAAAATGGCAAATATTTATTAGGATAAATGCACAGTATTACCCCAAGTGGAATCTATGGAATGCAGTTCTTAAAATAATTCATGTGATTTACCCCAGACATCCTGTAAAAGTAAGTAATACTCAGTATTCAGAAGAGAGAAAAATACTGCTATGTGCTGTACAAACCGTGCATAGTCTGGCTACTGAATAAAGGCTCATCAACTTTTCAGGAATTTTTGAGTGTTGGCTTGCCCATAGAAAGATGTAAAGCTCATCATTGTTACTTTTAACTGGAAGAATGCAGAATATTTTGTTGTTTCCTAAAATATTTTAATTAGGCCTGCTTTCTGCATAGTTGTGACATCTCAGTAGTTCTGAACAGGAAAAAATGCTGAAGTTATTTTCTGTGTTAATTTCAGTGGCTGCTGTTTGCCGTTTTGATTATATTGCCAAATTTTGAAGGTCAGCCTGTCCTTAGCAGTCCCATCAGAACAAAGTGCTAATGCTGACTTTTTTCCCAGACAATGTAGAGCTTTAACTAGGACATGAGAGGAGTCCATCAAAACTTTATCCTCCACTGAGTATTATTGCACTTGTAAAGATAATATTAATACACATTTCTAATGCTCTATGGATCATTATCTGGCAGTGGACCAATAATTGGGTATAAAACATTAACAAGTAAAAAGGAATACTGATTCCTTTGAGCTTATAATTGTTGTTCGTTACAAATTGCTACCAAAACAGGCCTGAGCTGATTCCTAGAGAATTAAGTAGATTTGGTTTAGTAATGTTTTTGGGTTTCTGAATAAATTATGAATGCATCTTGACTGTTAGAAGGAGCCACTGACATTATGAAATGGTAATGAACAGAGCTGCAAGAGAAAAACAGCCTCAACTGATCATCCTGTTCAAAACCTATTAAGGTCTGATGAAATGAGAAGATTTTTTCCTTCCATGTATAGATGTGCAACAAGTCATAAGTCGTGGACTTTAATAATATATTTTCTTCACAAGCAATAACACAGCAATTAGGAAGTGCTCACTGAGGTAGAAATAATGGTAACTGCTGCACAGATTAGCTTCGCAAAAGGGAGCTCTCAGACATACAGTAAAACAACAAATTCCAGGTTCCTGTTGGTGTATAATTTCTACTTTATTTACTTATCATCTCAGTTAAAGAGGACTCCTGGCAGTAATGAGGCTACGTAAATGCACATATAATACTATAAGATGTTGCAAATTATATAAAAGATAAATCTAATGATTACCTATTATAATGACAATGCAATCCCTGGGTAAATTGTAGAGTTCTGAGAAGTCCGTGACTGCCAAAAATGCCACTACACAGTGTATTATTTCTGAGCTTTTACTTATCCATGACTGTAAGAGATGTGTAATTCACTTGGAAGGGAACTGCTAAACACAATGGCTCACAAATCTTCATCTAGTACTTACAAGTACTCTAGTAAGTATGAAGATAACAATCCTGAAAACTTGGAGGGATTTTCTTGCTGGAAATTCAGAGTATTTGTTACCACTGTGGTAAAAATGACTGCCAAAATGAATCTCTTAGACTGTAACTGCCTTAAAAATAAACATGCAAAAATTGCCATGTACTGCAAGTTCTGTCAAAAGAAGGTATGTTCAAGTCCATCAGTGCTAACTCAGGGAAATGGATATTAGTATCTCTGAGCCCCAGCAGTTTTAATCTTTAAAATCTGCAAGGACTCTGATGCCTCAGATGTAGAACATTAAAAAAATTGTCAAACAGAATTTAGTCATAGATTAAGCAGAGAACATTTAGAATATGTGCTTACAGTAAAACATTTGTAAAATAGCAAATGTTAATTAAAATAAATTATGATTTAAAAGCACTTCAGAAGTGTCATTTTTTTTTCTTTTTATGCTGGATGATAGTGCCTGAATCCTATCCTCCTCTCCTGTAAAGGCATTTATAGAATTATATATGTAATTTTGAAAGCAAAAGCAACAGAGGAAGTCTGTTACTGAGTGGTATGGAGATATTAAAGGCATTCTGTGCTGAGTAAGTTATGGTATTTGTGTAAGTGAAATATGTGAAAGTGAGCCAAAACTAAGATTTTAATAAACAAGTGACTAAAGTTAAGCTGTTAAATGTTCTCTGTAACAGCTGAGCACTTGGTATTTAAAATCTAAGTGCTTACTAATTTAGGAAACTAAATATGAATTTACTAACTGTAACCATGTTGTGTTGTGAAATATTGGCCTTAAAGAAGGCATAGTGGTTTGTGGTGGTGGTTGTTGTTATTGTTATTTTTTTATTGTTGTTATTTAGGAGAGAACAAAGAAGACAGTAATTGGTAGATTGTAGTAAGGTGTAGACTAGAAGTGAGTGCAGATTCCATGGAGTTTTTGGAGTTAACCCTGGCATGGCAGAGAGGATGGGTATGATGTGTTCACGCTTTCCGCATTACGTAATAACGGCGCAATAACAGTTGAAACTGGACTTGGAATGGAAGGGTGCCTGCAGGGTAGCAGTCTTCTAGTCTGTGACAGGATATGAATGGGGAAGATTAGACATTTGATTTTTATGATTAGTGGTTTACACACTTGATGGAAAAGGAAGAGAATGAAAGTTATGAGGAATGACAGGAACTAGGTTCTCGGAGCTAAAAAGGGGCATAAATACGTTTTTTTTATTCAGGGAAAGTGTTCACATCTCCAAGTTATTTGTCTGACAGTGAGTTCTCTTCTGCTATCCTTACCCAGTTCTTGTAAGGTCTAGCTTGGGACTAGCTTTTCTCCTTCTCTGTGAATCCTTTTACAATGAAGGACCCAAAAATAGCATCCTTTTTGGAGATCTCTTGGAACGACTGCAGTCTCTCACAAGGGAAACTTCTGTGGAGGAAAATGAAGGCACTACTTAACAGGCAGCAAGGTTCATAACAGGAATTGTTAAGGTAATGAACGATTGCGTAAAACTGCCTGAATTTTGTCTGATAAAGGTGTCTATATTCAATTACTGAATTAAGAAATCAGTATATGTATCGTTAAAGGGTACGATCTGAAGTCAGTGAACTTCAGATGTTTTAGGTACTGTGTTTGCATGTTTGACTGAAATGGCATGCTCCTGCTCTCATTTACTAATTCCAGTACTTTGAGATTGCCTTCAAAGTGGTCAAAAATCATCAAGGGAAAGACAACTTATATAGCTGTATCAGCCTGTTTTCCTCGGGAGCTGCTATATCTGTTTGCATGACACAGGCATACACACATTTTTTACTGAAATGGCCATCTCAAAAGGTCTTTCCATTGCCCAGCATTTAATTACTGCTTTAAAAAATGCGAGAACCCCATCTTCCTTAACCAATCTCTTTTGTAGTAGGTTTAATGTCTCTATAAGATGACATCAATGTCAAGAACAGTGAGGTAATTTTTATATGACAGCCAGAAACTCTTCCAGAAACTCTTGGTGATTGATAATGTCTTAAACTAAAAGGCATAGAGGACTCCCTTCTTACTTCCCTTCAGTGACAGTCACGTGACTGCCAGCTTCTGGTTGAAGGAAAGATACTGCCCTCAGTTCCACACCAAGTTCTGCCTGGTGAGGCAGAAACAGGTGTGTGAGGTATAAACTAATTCACCTTCATGTGCATATATCTGGTGGTGTGGAACTATACTATCAGGAAAAGTATGTCTTCAATAAGGCATGACAACTTATCAGTACTTAAAGCTATAGATTATACCAGTGTACTATGCCTGACTCAATCTCCCTGTGCTAAATCATGTCAGAATCTGAAATTCACTGTTCCATAAAAAAGAATAGAGGGAGCCAAACTATCTGTGCACACAGGTATTATGCGTGTATATAGCAAAAAAATTATAAGTCATTTGGAGACTGTTAACAATCTTAGCCAAATCCCCTGGGAATAAGTTTTTTTGCTAGGTTAGAATTCCAAAGGAAATGACAGAAGCCCAGTTGCTTGTGTCATTTACAGCCAGACCAGACAAAGCACTTCAGCATTTTAGAGCAGGAGGCACTCCTGCTCTGGCAGAGCAATGTTATTAATGACCATTAAGTCTTGTGCGTCTATAAGATAATTTTTGCTCAATGCAGATATGCCTCAGTTTGTAAAATCACTCTTCACTTTCTAGAGTGTCCCTTATTATTTTTTGAGATCAAAGCCATAAAATGCAAGAGGCAATAAATGCATTAGTATAAGTAGTCCTTTTCTAAAAGTTTAGGAATTAGAAATAACTCACATTGTATAAATCATATGGCATAATTATTGCATTTAAATGTTACATTACACTTACGTTTACATTAATTCTTAATAGGTCTGGGTTTTTTTCTTCTGAAAACATAATTGGAAACTGTATTTTCCCTCTTATTCTAATTAAAATATTTTAATAAATGTTTATTTAGATACTATGTCATGGAAGGTTGCAGCCTTGGCTGCCTAATGTAATGTAAAAATCAATTAGATGCAGAAAAATATCTGGTTTTAATTTACAAGGACTAGATATCTGCCTGATCACTGCTATGTAGCAATATCCATAACATTTTATATATTAAAATAGTAATGATTAGTATTAATCTTGGACATGCTGAAGTATTTACCTATTCATATATTCAAAGGTAATCTGTTTACTTGAATGCAGCTTTTGAGTTGCCATATTGTATCATTTCTTTACCACAATGTCTTCTACAGTGGTTTGAAAGCAATTTTTAAGATGCATCAGATACTCAGGTTTATTTGTCTCATGCAGAGATCAGCATGCAAACATTGTTGCATATGAAAGTCTTGTAACTAATTGCATGCGTGCAAAATTATGCAAAGAGTTTAACATTTTACAGCAATTAATATCTCTGATAGTGTGTGTTTCCTTCTCCCCATACTCTCTTCCTCCATGCTCCCTCCTCCCCACCCTAAATCATTTCCAACCTGTCAGAATGGATCTGTGCTGGCAAAGAAACAAGGGTAATGTTTCAATTTTCTCCATCTGGTAAGATATTTTCTGTTAGTTTTTCTCCCTCTTTGGAGTTATTGAATTTGCATGAAGAACTGTGTATTGTAGACTAATAAGATTTCCTGAAATAGAGTGGAGGGAGCATGACCTGTCTCCCACTAAATCTGAGGTTGTGTGAGATAGAGTAAATTCTGCCATGTTGATGTTATTGAGAAGCTGAGCACCAGCCTGCCTACCTGCACCTCTAGTGCAAAGGGAGGTATGCTGGCATACTGGGAGAGGGACTGGGGTTGTGACTCTAGGCCTGGGAGTCGCTGTGCTCTAAGCACAGCATTCCAGTCATCTCAGTTTACAAAATCAACTAAAAAGTCTTTATAAGAAAATGTTTCTTTGTTTTCCTAAATATCAGTCATTTCAGCATCTGGTCATTAGCATCTATACACTTTTTGTGGCTTAAACTGCAAGCTTGGTGGGTTACATAAACTTCAGTTATGTTAGGTATATTATTAATTACTTTAAAAAAATAATTCCATATGGGAAAAATCAATATCCTCTCTGAGTACCAGTTCCTGTGTTCATGATAGCTTTTGTGAACAGTTCTCTGTATTGCTGGGGGAGTCTCCATTACATACTGGCTCACAAATGATGTACAGTTTTGTTACGGCCATTAAAATAGAAACTAACTTTACTTGTATAGAGAGACATTTTTGTTCCTTCTGAAGGACCACATCCTGCACTTGTAGGATTCATAGACAAAGAGAAATATCTGAATGTATAAAATAGTAAATGCTTTTTGAATAGTTCAACCTCCAGACCTTGAAGCATAGCACTCCTTGGGAGAGTGGTACAGCAAGGCATGGTTAGCGATGGTGGACTTGGCAATGAAGCTCTTTAGTGCTACTACACCAACTCCAGACCAAAACCATTTTCCTGGGGAATTGATTCATGTCCAAAGTGGAAGAATTCCTCCCTCTTCTTGCCCTTCGTAGTGCCCAGCATATCTGAGTATTTTAGCCAATTTGCTCTACCAAGTATTCAATATTGAGTTGAAATGAAGAAATTATAATAAAATTATGATGTAATTTAACCCCTCACTTATTTTTCACTTATTTTTAGTTTACCTTTGATTCTTTCAACTGTTTTGGGAACATTCAGTTCATATTTTCAGGTTTTACTTCATGTTTGAGAAATCTAGACACTTTTTTAAATGGGAGCTCAAATTCACATTTATTCATATGATTTCAACAGTCAGGACTTTGAGAAAAATAGCAAATATCACAAGATTCATAGGAAAATAATGAGAGTTGGCAACACTATCAATTTCCTCTGAGCATACTTCCATTATAGTTAGGTTATTGGACATACTTATTTTTTATTGCAAGGCTTCCTCTATGTGAAAAGAGCAGAGAGCCTTGATCTGAAAGAGAATAAAACCTAAGCAGAAGCAGACGTAAATTCTCAGTGAAAGAGCAGAAAGACAGTGTGCATGTGCATGCATGCCTCTGTCTCCACAAATAGTCAGCACTGAACACTGAAAACAAAATACTGTTTGACTTAACAAGTAGAGAGAGTACTCAGAAATGTAGAGGCACCAAAACGTCCATGCAATTTCACAGCTAAATACACTACAATTATAATCTAATGCAATAACAATTTTAAGGGTCATTTCATAGTAAGAGATAAGATATCTTTTGAGTGGTAGAAAGATCCCACCCAGCCGTCCTCTAAACAATAGTTACTGTTCCCTGGGAGGGGAAACGTTTGGACCAAATTGCTGATGGAGAGACAAAATACCTTTTCAAGTGTTTTCTTGATGTACCCAAAGTTCTCAGAAGATAAGACACACTTTAAAATCACACATCCCCATACATACCTGGGGACTAAAATCAACATCTCTATCAAAAGAAAGTTAACCCTTCCTTATCTGTGGGTTTGATGTCTAAATCTTTTCCTATTTAAAGGTTAGTTATTGCTGTTGGTTTTTGATTAGTCTTTAGAAGCTCCCCATATCTGGAAGAAAGCTGTATGTGTCCGAAGTCACAGAGTTGTAGAACTATTCATAAATAACAGGTAAATTTACATTTTAATGAGGCCTAGGTATACGGCAGATAGTGCATTGTGCTTAAAACATGAGGAATTTGGGTAGGATCCTAGCTAAAGACAAAAGTAACGGGAACGTTCCTTTTATCCTGTAATTTCAGTCTCAGCTTTTTCCTTTTTATGTGTTTGCAAAGTCTGTCTAAATCTGATTTGTGATGATGTTCATTTCAGCCCCTTGTTTTGCTCTGTGGTCCAGCAGTGACTGGGAGCACTTCAGAGACAGCACGCTTTCAGGTGTCACATTACAGCATCTCCTCTGGCTGATAAAAGAGAAGTATTAATAAGCTCCAGAAAAGCCTCATATCCAGTACTTTCACCACTGCAATGCTGTTCATTAACATGTTAGTAAGCATCAATAGATACCTCCAAAAGAGACCAAAAGCAGCCAAAATAGAGCTGCTTCTTCCAAACATAAACAGTGGTATAGAAATACTGGATTTGAAAGGAGAGCTCCATTCTGTTTCATGGGTCTTTCAAAACAACGATATAAGTCATCGTTATTAAATCAAAAAGACACCCTCTGTGCCTGCCAGCCTTTATGTCTGCCAATCAGATTTCTGGAATACTGGGTTTTCTCTTATAAGGCTAAAATGTGTTATGATGAGTTGAGGAAGGCAGAAAAAAGAGGAAAAAAATTATTGAACTGATCAAAATATGAACCAGGAATTGTTAAAAAATGGTTGTGAACTATTTAACCAAGTTTTCAAAATTATGTATTCCAAGTTCTGCTGAGCTATAGCTATAATTTTATGTTTATCCAAAGTATGTGGGTTTTTAAAAATTCAATATTCCATCTTCCTCAGAGAATGTTAACTGGCATCTCAAAAGGAAAAATAAAGTAGAATGGGAGCAGTTGTAAGAAATGTTATATAAAACAATGTGTGTGCATATGAATAAAAAGAGGACAATATGATGAAATTTATGTCAACTTAAAACATTAAAGAGTTGTAAGCAAATCATTGCATTACTTTAAAAGACATCTTCCGCAGTAATAGAAAGTGTGGATTTGCTTATCAGGAGTGTAAATACTTGCCTTTCTAAATGCATGACCCCTATGGAAGTAGTTGAGGTTTACAAGGCAGCTGTACGTGTGTAGTGTAATAGATATTGCTGTTTGTCAGGTAAAGCGTTGACCAGCCACTTTTGTTGGTTCATCTGTGGTGCTTGTAATGTTGGTAGGTCCTGACACTGTTCATTGCAAAGGTTAGATGTTTCACACCATAGAAGCCAGTAAGACTGAAATGCATGTTACCTTGATCATATCACAGAATCACAGAATATTCTGAGCTGGAAGGGACCCAGAAGGATATCAAGTCTAACTCTTAAGTGAATGGCCCATACGGGGATCAAACCTTGGCATTATTAGCACCCTGCTCTAACCAACTGAGCTAATCTCAGTTGTATATTGGGTTTGGACTTAGTAGTGTTTGACTGAAGCATTTACGAATGCAAGAGCCTGAATTCTTGCTTTTCTTAGAAAGTTATTTAGATTTCAAGATTGCAGTTGAACTACTTACTAAATGTTATCATTCCTAGCCAGTTTTATTCTTTGTCTGCTGTGCAATGAGATTAAATTCCCAGGCAGATGTACAGACCCAAATGCAAAATGCTGGCATATCTGTGAGGGAGCAACGACAGAGTGTTAGAGTCAGAAGTATTCAAAATCTCTGGTTTCTGAGTGCTGCAGAAATGCAGGAGCACAGCTGAGAAGTTCAGGATCAAATTATGATCCCAGCTGTGGTATCACTGCCAAAAAGGTGAAGCTGCCTTCACTTCCCCAGGCTTCCTCCTAATTAGGAAGTCCTGCCCCCACCTTCCATGGGCTCTAGTGCTTGTAAAACTCCTTGCTGAGTGTTGATTCTGGAGGTGGATCCTTTCCTATCCACTTTGCTTGCTGGGTCAGTTTTCCACTGTTTTCTAGCTGAAAGGGCCCAGGTCTAGGAGGAGCTATACGCAGGAGACAGGATTGGGGGTGAGGAGCACACCATTGTGAGCAGATGGCCTAGTTATGCTTTTTCTTTTCCAACAGCAGTAACCACTGGGATCAGCTCAACGTCTTATATGTAGCTTCACCCAAAGCAGCGGATTCACCTTTGACCACAGCGTTCAGTTGTGGCGGCTTTGTTTTTAACATGCTCATAACTGATGCAGATATAATTACTTTTCCCAACACAGATTATCACGTTGGAGATTGCTTTATGATCTAATGAAGGGGGATAGTAAAGCTACTTTGAGTTATCTGTGATCAAGAATGAGAATGCTCTTTTTTTTTTTCACAGGCACTTTTTTGAACAAGCTGATTTCTGAACGCTTTTAAATGTTTTTCACTTTTATGAGTGATAATGATCAAGAAAGTAACAACCTCTTCATAAATAGATGCTTTATAAAAAACTACCTGAAAGGTAGTGCTTAAAGTAAACGGTAAATTTAATTTTGAGAAAATGCCATATCTGGGGAGCTGGACCTTGGTCTCATGTTCTGTTCTGTTATCTAGCTACTCCACTGGACAAATTTCTCATTTAACATACTTCAACTTGCAGTACATTTCAGTAGTTAGACTGTGGACATCTCTCAGTCAGTTTGTAATACAAAAGCCAATGGAAGAACTCTACTAAAGAAACAGTTCTAAGAAAATACCAGAAAACCACACTAGATCTAATTATGCTCTGAAGAAATAGTTCTATTTATAGTTTTGGTTTGTGCCTTAAACTTTGTTATCACGTCTTGGAACTATAGTCAGACTACTTTGATTTTAATTTATACAGTCAAAAGCCAAGCCAGTGTTGTTTATTGTGTGGGTTAGATTCATGCTTACTGAAGAATTCACTAGCACTGAGGTCTAATTATTGTTTTTAACCATGCAGAGAGGAGTTTCACGTGTTGTCTTCTGACCACTGCCTAACTGGAAGTCATTTCCAATTTTGTAGGGTTTTGGTAGCAAAACCAGAATTTTGTAGGGTGCATGCAAGTCTAGTACATTTGCATAGCTTTTATCATTGTTAGAATATTTGCTGGAAATATATTATATATTTCTTATGGTTGCCTGGCCCAGTGGTGACCTTCAGTATTATACATGCAAAAAAGGTCTATGGCACAAAAACTCAATTAGGAGGGATACAGCAGGCTCAAAAATTCTCCAGAGTTAGCATTGTAGGGTGTAGGACAGTTCGTATAATTAAACACCCAGCTTGAATTGGCTGCACTTCTGGCTAGTCCAGGACAGAAGAACAGGAGCAAGTTTCTTTAGTGCTTTCTCCAGCTTTAATCAGAGGTTCATTTGCTGTGCTGATGGGCTTAGGGAGAGAGGTCAGGCACATGCTTCATCCTGATGTAACAGCATGGGTCTTTTCTGTGTTGTAACCGTGTAAACAAAAATGTTTTAGCACTTCCAAAATTATGTACTTTTTATTGCAGAATATAGTCATATGAGATTATAAATTCAGCTGCCGGCTCTTTGTTGATATAATGTTTGAAATATTCTTGTCCATAATAAGGACATTTGTTTTGTCTTCATTAAGCTGGCTGCCATTTTTCATCCCAACATAATTTAAAGTCCGCTATGTATGGGATTTCTGTAAACAAAACAGTGCTTAGTTTTAAGAACTCTCAATAAACAACTATCAGACTCTTTAACAAGATGTTTTAAACTTCAGAAAAGTTTGACTTTTACATTTCCCAGATGTTTCCTTTCACTGTTGCTCTTAAAGTTCTGCTTTAGTATCTCTGTTGTGGTTTTGGACATTTTGATAATTCATAGTTTTATCATTGAAGGTGACATTTAGATAGTAATAGTTTATTATTTTCTATATCTGTTTATTGTGTGGATATAGACATAATATTTTTATGCTGTATATAGGACTGGCCATATTCCTTATTTTATTGCTGTGAAAATTCAGGTTCCTACCTGAATTTCCTTCCTAGTCAGTCATTTTTTTTCACAGAGAGAGCTCTCATAATCGGTGGAAACTGATTGACCCAAGGGCCTAAAAACTTTTTTTTCCTATAAAAAGGTACCAGAAGAATGCTGTACAGTTAATGTGGTGATTTGTCTTTGCAATTCACTTCAGTCCCTTATCGGTGGGAGAACTGTAGTGCGTGTGTTAATGTAGTACATTTAAACATCAGCAGATGGGGCCCTTGTTTCCTTTGAAGAATGGTTTGTCTTTGAATTTTATATTTTAATATCTGTGGCAAGAATGAGTTTTCCTTGTTATAACACATTAAGTTAATGTAGTCTTTGTAGCAGATAGGGATCTAAATGCAGATCAGAATGCCTTAACTTTAGTAGAAAGAGTGTTTCCAAATCTAACTGGAGATCTAATTTTCATGGCTGGCCCTTATTTCTGTAACTGTCTGAACAAAAACCTCTGCTTTGAATAACTCCGAAATTTTCTAGGGTTTGGAAACCAGCTGTTTTGCCTTGTGGTTGAATCCATCTTTTAACTGTATTTCATATATCTTTCTGTAGGTAAAAGAATAAAGCAAATTCTATGTCTTCTTCAGAACAGGCAGCACTTATCAAAGTTATTTACAAAATGCAGTTTCCCTTCTCCAAAGGTGAAATAACATAAAGATTGTATAAAAGGGAAGAAAAGGCATTGTAGAAGCAAAGCAAGAATCCCTAATGCTTTATTTTAACGAAGGGAAAACCACAGGAACAGGCAGCTAAGGGGAGCATGTCAACTCAATTTCCTTGCTTTTGAAAGACTTGAGTTATAAGTGGAACGGGTTCAATATTTGAATATGGTCATTTTGTTTCTAGGCTTGGCTGTCCCCTTAATGATTCTGTTAGACGTAAAATACATCCATTTTTTTTTAAAAGCAAAAAATGGTAGGGAAGGCAAAGCAATATACTCTGATGCCTTAACCAATCTTATGAATGTGTTACAAATTTATACTTGTATTTTGCAATTGGGGGTCTCACAGTTTAGAATGACTTTTTTAGAGTTGTTAATCTTTCTGATCTAAATAAGAATCTTATTTGAATGTGGCTATGTGGTGGGTTTTTATCATAATTATCATAGAGGGCAAATCGTTCATATTATTAACTTGAAACACCAAAATTGCTCCTTCTGTGTCATTGTAATCTGCCATTTAAAGTGACAACTACTTGCTTAAGCCAGCTTCTTCATGTGGTACACATGTGGACTAACTTACAAACTGCAGGTTTGGATTTTTGGGGAAAAAAACCCAGAATAACTAATACATTCAAAAAATCCATAAGTCAAAAAAAGAAGCCATGTCTGAAAGACAGTTTGCAGTTTTAGTGGTTTATTGTACCGCTACCCAAGGGTTGGTAGTAAGGGTTAAAGTATTGTGATTTTAAAACTGAAAATTGCATAACATGCAAGCAGTTTTTAAGTTAAAAACATCCATTTGATATATAATTTATTGTTGCTTACACATAAAAGATTACATATGTGCAGCCATAATTTACACTTATTCTTTATTTTTACACATGAGACCTGTTATTAACATTAATCACGTTTTTGGTGTCTAATGGTGCAGGCTATGCAAGACATGTCAAAAATTATTAACATTATGATTCTATTTTTTAACTCCATTTTTGTTGGAGGTATGATTTGTTTTCCAGAATTTAATAGGGAGGAAACTTCAGAAATATTTTGCTGGTTGTTCATTTCGCTGATTTGGGTGCATATCTCATAAGCAGTATCTCCCATTAAATGATCACCTAAGCATACCATTCTGATTGAATGAAAATTATTTTATCTGCATGATATGGTATAATCTGAGCATCTCAATGCTTTCCTATATTTTATTACTGATTTACTCTTATATTCCCCTATATATTTGTCTGGTCTGGACTAAATTGTTTTCTTCTTTACACAGTTTAAATATAGGGAGAATTAATCTGATCAAATAATTGGAGTTGTACTGGATTTTTTCTGGGGAAATTCCCATAAATTTTTTTTTCCCTGGAGACATTGTGTGTGGCAGTGCTTTAATTTGATGGAAAAATTGACTTGCACCCCACATTGACTTTATTGGTGTTTTCTTCCAAAATGACAATGGATCATTTTCCAGGTAAGTAAGAAATGCCAATTTTATTTTGGCCACAAAACACTAAGGAAAATAATCTCCTATACAGTACATTTTTCCTTCTGTACGCATGAAAAGGTATGATTTTAAGGTGTGCATATAGTGTATAAAGATAGACAAAATGTTTAGGTTAGCTATGAACTATTTCTTATCTAGTGCATTCGATAAGTAAAGAGAGACTTAGATCCAAGGATACAGTACAGTTTTCTAATTTAAATTATTATTATAATGGTCTATTGATCATTTTACTCAACACAATTTTTGCATCTCTTTTTATCCATGTATTCATCATGCAGATGATCAAATAGAAATTCACTTCCTCTTGCTCAAGGGGGAAAGTAAAAAGGTTTAAACCTTTGAGCTGGAGGAAGGGAGGGAAAGAAAGTTAACTAAAAGGGAGGTTACTTTCTTTAGAAGTAGGGAGCTTTGCTTTAGTTGGAAATGGAGATAGTGCAGCTGTTGAGAGCAGTTGACATCTTTGGTCATGATTTGAGTGTCATTTGAAACTGTTCTGTACATTGTTAAGTATAAAAAATAATTAAGGAAGGGAAAGGGCTTTAAAGAATCAGCCCTTTTTGGAAACAAATATCATATTTACAGTAGCTTTATCTAGGAATTTCTACACATATAAGTAGTAATCATTACTAAGCATCTGTAAGACTATTTTCCTAATAGTACCTAGTCGATTTTCTAAATCTAGAGTTTATCTTGCAGTTTGGTGGTCTTTTTTTTTTTTTCTGTTAGAAATGTATTTTTAAAAGTGAATTAAAACATGAATTGTATAGATTAATCTTAAAGCTTTCTCTGTAACTCTTTTCAGGAAAAGTTTTTTGATGAATTTTTCTAATGGATAATGATGTTGGGTTCTGTCTTCTTGTAAGGCTTGCACAGAATACACTGAATAAAAATGATACGTAGGCTACCTCTTTTTTTTTTTTTAATTTCCTTTCTGTCTTTCTATTTGATGAGCAGGTCTGGGTGTGGTGGAGGTGTTCCTGTGTGCTGCTTCTCCTGATGGAGCGTTGTAAAACCCTCCCACAAAGCAGAACAGATAATGGCTGTTGGACATAGCTAAGGGTGGGGTAAATTTTGGAGCAAATGGGGATGTTCTATTAATTTCATTTCTGAGGCTGGAGCTCTATGAACAGGGTGGAAGCTTTAGGTAAGAAGGGCTTGTGTGGGATTTCCTAAAGGAGAGCACCATACACTGGTGGTGTCAGAAACACTCAAATACCTTGGGCCAAGAAAGGAGCCTCCTCCAGGTCAGAGTTCACATCTCTCTCCATCTCTACATCTTTAACGGGGGAAGGTCGAGTATATTCATTATATTCTCTTTATTCCCTGCAAAATCAGTTTACTATAAAGTTATATATAAGAAAATACATGATTTTCTGTACCTTTTGGAGCATATCAGCAGAGCTTGTTTTGCTTATAGCTCTGCTTGACTGAGTTTGGAGGCTACCTAAGATCAGGAGTTCTAGCAAAACTGGTACCAGGGATGACATTTTCATTGCGTGTCAGTGGATCTAACAAAACGTGGCAGGCTTGAATTCCAGCAGCTCAACACCCTGCTCTTACAACTGGAGTTTAGGTAGTACTTAGCGGTTCCTGAGGAGCTTGTCTGATTCCTATGGCAATCTGTTGAAGACTGCAGAAAGTTTTACATGATTAATTCTAACTTTAGACTGTCTGACTTAAAACTTCATGTTTTAAAACTTTATTTACAGCATAGTTTCTTAGCTTGGTTTTCTAAATAAGTAATGTTTGATGTTTTGCAGTACTTTAAATTAATAGATAAACATTTACAACATTAACACTACCTTAATGAAGATTTTTGCTTGGTATTACAAACAGCTGCTGGAAGTAGAGTTCATCTATCATTTGTAATCTATTATTAAATTTGCACCTGGCAATGCAGCTATAGTTAAAAGTCTGTTAATTATGAGACCTGTGTTTGAGAGGCCTATAGGCCTTTCATTTCCAATCTCATCAGGCTACAACTTTGTACATAATTTTTTTCTTTTCCTTTTTATGCCCCTCTTTCTGAAACTCTCTTTGCCTGGAATGAAAAACAAATAACAGAACAGAGATGAAAAATACTTCATAATAAATTATTTAACATGTATAACTTTTTTTTCATTTGTGAATTGTCTGTGAGATGCTCTGATTTTCTCAAATGAATTTGCTATTCAAAATTATTCACCAAATACTTTATTTGAATAATTTTTGGTCTGGAGATTGTTGGCAAGCAGATTGTTGCATGTATTTGAATTTCTAATTTCAGATCTCACACTGTATATGTTGATTAGATATAGTAACATTTATGTTCTCTATTTGAAAGAGAAGGTACTAGAACTCTCAAAATGAGATTTTTAACTGAATCCTGGTGTTTGCAAGTTCAGAATTATCAGTGAGGACAGAGTTTCTGAGTGGATGGACTGTTGATTGCTGCTTGAGTGTGAACTCGCTTGACAAAGTCTCTCAGAAACAGTCTAAGCGTCTCTCAGAAACAGTTCTCACAGAAATCCACAACAAATTCACCAAAAATATTATAAATGCAAAAATTGGCATATTTTTTAAAAAGTATTAGCTTGACATGATTTTATTAATGTTTTTCATGTTCAAGATCTGATAGTGGGTACACGTTGCCTTTCTCAGGGAGCTGCCTTTGTCAGGGAAGATCAGGCTTGAGGCTGGCAAGAGGATTGGAAGAATGTACAGGAGTTGGGTGAATAGCACTTGAAAGGAAAATCAAAATGTTTCACAGTAACAGAATAAATAAACCTGTCAATTTAGGGGCCACATTAAGCTGTCCAGTATTGCATTATTTTAGACTGACAAATCTAATGAAAAATATAGGAAGGATGGATGGGCAGAGAGAAAGGATTCAATGTATTGTTTTTATGTAGCAGTTTCTTACAAACTCTCTCTTGCTAGCTAACCAATAATGAGATATTGCTATATGGAACTCAATATAATAGCTTTTATGTTTGTCACACGGGAAGACAAGACAATATTTTGAAGAAAAAGAGATGGGTAAAATGATGAGGAGTGTTAGAGGAACAGTATGAGTTCTCTTGTAGGGAGAAAACCAGAAAAGCATAGAGGAAGGGTGAGCGGGATAATGTGGACAGTGGAGATAGAGCTGGCCTGCTGGATCATCTAGTCTGACATCTGAAATACATCACAGGAGGGCTTGCTATATTAAAGGTGTTAGCTGCCTTGCAATAGAAGTTAGTCACACAGCTTTTGCTGAATTTTGTGACTTTGGAAGTTGTTGTATTGTTTTGGGATAACATTTCATTGGGGGTTTTGCTAACACAAATGCTTTATCTGTCTTTGTTGGCAGTGTACACCATATCCAATGACTGAATTAAATACAGACAAATTCTAAAGAGAAAGTTCAGGCTTGGTTTAAAAAGGAATAGTGGTTTCTTAAGGGGACCACTATTTTTAGCTAGGTGGGTTAGTACATTCCTGCGAAAGAATAACCTCTAGCTATTGCGTGTCATACTGATTCTGTAGAAAATAGGTGCAGTGGCCTTTAGGTACAGTGACCAAGTAGATTCCCAAAGTAAGTCCAGAAGAAAAATTATCACTGAATGAATATTTTGGTTTGCTTTAATAAGTGTCTTGACAGTGATTTTGGTTGTTGTCACCCTTCTGGATTGGAAAAAGTTCCCCTTTGAAGGGAACTTTGGAGAGGGAAGGAATGTCTAAGGCTTAGAGCTGATTTCAAGAGTTTTAATCTCATCAGTAGGGGAAAGATTGCGGCCTGGATTACATGCCTGTGCAACTCCACAGAAGACAAAAGGAATTGTGCTAACACAAATCAGCAGAATTTAGCTCTTTCTCACAGTGAGATGGTCAGCACAGCAGAGGATCCTGCCAAAACCCAGTGCAATACTGAAGCTTGCACTTTTTCAGTCTTTGCCTAGCTGGACACCGTTCCATTACAGATTTGGTTTCTCAATTTTTATGCATTTTTTTCAAAGTGCATTTTCCTGATAAGCCTTTTTTTCTTCATTTTCATGCATTCTTTAAGCTTTTGAGATGTTCGTAAGCACTTTTGTGAGTTTTTTTATGGACCTCTAGTTACAGTCTGATTACTGAATGTTTTGGGTGAATATTTGCAGTTTGGATGAATAGCTGAAGGTGCACCAAATGGCAGCATTCAGAGGTATTTGACCAAGAATGATTGACAGTGTCTGTAACTACTTATTATGTCAAAGCTTCAGCACACCGATTGATGGGAAATGATGTATAATAAATTAGAATGATCACACATCATTTCCCATCGATTGAAATGCCAAATCCTTTGATGGAGTAATGAGTTATGGCCAATACTACTCACTGTCTTAGTAGGAGATTGATTGCATATCCCTTCATCAATGTGATCAAACAACTAAGGAATCCAAAGTACACATGTAGCAGACAAGTTCTACTGTGCTTTCAGTACAACGTGAGAGCAATAAAGTCCGTGTTGCTTCTGTGGCATTATCAATCTAACCTGGGTATATGTGAGACACGAACAAACATGTAAATATGGCCAAATTAATTCAATGTAGACACTTTAAAGAAATGTAAGCTGATTCCCTCTCAGTTTTACATACCACGAGAAGGTTAAATTTATCAATATCAGTTATGCAATAAATTCAAATTGTAAAAAAATCCCTACTAATGAAAATTCAGTTCTTGCTTTATTTTTTTCCTCAATTGTAGGAAAATGTCCTTGCAGAAATTAAACTTCATTTGCTCTGATCCAGAAAAGAGTAGGTAGAGCTGCATCTCCAGAAAAGTACATGGCCCCTGAATTAGTAAAAGGAAAAGGAAGGTTTCTAGCAGTCTACTAAGAATTGCTTTAGAATTTTGTATTTTTCTTCACTTCAATGAACTTCTTCATCTTCATCTCCACCTGTATATAATAAAATCAGTGATTTGTACTGGCTAGTCCTTCTTTCTCAGAAGAGGTACTTTAATGCAAATGCATGTGTACACACCCATATTGACCAGTATTTAAAAGGCTGCACTGTAATATCTTGCTCCTATTCCAGTGTCTTGTTGCACTTATACTCATTGTTTCAAACATCCAGTTGTACTTCACATATAGCTTTACTCTTCATTAGCCAAAAAACCCTCAAAACATTCACCAGCTCTCAAGACAGTATAGCTGAAGCAATTATTGCCTACAACAACAGAAGAATAAGAAGACCTTTTTCTGGAGCTCATACATAGAACACAGAAGCCATTTATTTATTATCTGTGAGAGAATTTTATGATGAGGAAATGAGGATTTGTTGTGTACTTAAGTGAGTTTAAAATGTTTTGTAAATTAATTTCCCTTTGAAAGAATATTATTAAAATTAATATTTCTAGATTACAGTTTCATAATAAGGACTGGTCAACAGGGCAATGACAGGAGTATGAGATCAATGGATGGAAGCTAACTTTAAAACATGTACTCTTGCTGTCTTGTCACAGCAGCAAGAAGCTTAATATGGGCCGATTAACCCTACCTGTCATGAAGATTTTACAGCTGGCAGTCACTTTCAAAGTGCTAGAGCAAGATAGCTATCGACATTGGAATTAGTTAATTTAATCTCTAGTTGATTTAGACCACCTACACTGCACTGCATTCACTACTCTTACAAACTATGTAACCCTTGCAATGTGCAAGCAGTGTGGTCATGCTGCAGTATTGAGTCTTCAGGCAAGTATTTGTAAATTAGGAAATGTCAGAGTGTAGGTTGCTTGTAGTACTTATGCTTGTCTCTATGTGCATATTCACTATGGCAGAGCCTTTAATTGCAAGATCACCTGGTATATTTTTCCGCTAGTTTCTGTCTCATTCAATGCATTCCATGGGTGGCAATCATAGACAGCAGAAACTTTTTAATATCTTCTTAGTGGTAAAATAGAAGAATATTCCTACAGTTATATGGATCTCCAACAATTACCTTGGACCCTGATGAGAATTTGAAACCTGAACTTTTGTTCTTGAAATGTGATAAATGTTAGATCTAAATGAGTACACAGTAGGAAAGGCCTGCTTTCCTGGCACGATTTGCTTGAACTGTGAGCTGGGTCACATGGGTACTGCAAAGTGATCCAAGACATCTTTCTCTCTCTTCTCCATCCATCCATTCATCCATCCTTCCACCCTAAAAGGCTGACTGTCACTGGGGTTTCCAGTACATTATGGACAGTTTTTTGGTTTCTTTGACTGAGCATAGACTCAGGTATATATTACAAAGTGTTGCTCTGCAGATAATGTTTTGACATTCTGTAATTGCTGACTGCTCAGCAGAGATAAGACCCTTTCTTTTTCCAGAAGTTTATAATTATGCAAAACTTAGGCAAAATATACAGTGACACAGAAAGGAAAGTTCTGTGGTTTAAGAATTTCCTCTGTATCCCAGTTCTAAAGTTTCCTGTAGCAGTGACATTGTTGGAATTTATGGATGCCTCCAAAAAACTTTAATGTAAATAATTCCAGTAGCTATTATTGGTGACACCAGGATGAACTAAAAATGTAGCAAGTTTATAATAATTAAAGAATTAACATTGAGAACTGATTTTTTAATCACATAATATATGTAAAGGCACATGAATAACAATTTTCAAAATTCAGCTCTATAAGATGTAAACTCAGTGTTTTGCTTATTGCCACTTGGCTTTCATCCATTTGCTTTGTTTGAAGCCATTCTCCTGCATTGCTGGTTAGCAGAAGAGCAGCACGATGTACACAATGCATAGCCTGCTCTTGAAAAATGTGTGCCAACTTCCGCATTCCTTTTTAATATTTTTGTCTGTAAGGAAAGACTAAAATATATGGAAGTTGGTAGAATGACTATGCTTTGGTTTTTTTATACCAATGTAAGTCACAGCAAAATTTGACCTCAGATGTTTAACTTGCCTTCCATGAAAATCAATGTGTTTGGTGCATCCAAGTTCTCATTTAAATGTGCATTGAAACACTGAAGTACTTTTTATAAAAGTGAGTTTTTGACCAAGCACAGTAAATTGTAACAGCTTCTGACCCTGTTACAATAAATACATAATTTATCACAAGTATACTACTAAACACAATTTTTCTGAAGTATCTTGGAGAGGAAGTTACTTGCTATGCGTATACAGTTGCCACTTTTTAATATTAAATATCCTGAAGTTTTACTTTTTTGTTCAAAATGGGAAAGGCACATCAGCTTTCATAGCTGAATCAAAATCAATGTTAAATAATTACAAATGAAAAAATCATCTGAACCAACCCAACATGCATTTTTATACATTATCTCAGAAGGTCAAAACTAAGATTGAGAAAACATGCACGAATACAAATTGCTTTGCCATATTCAGGTTCCTATGGGGTTCCTTTAGTTTTTATGGATGATTAAAAAACCTCTTCAAATGACAGGAGTGCAGGAGGACAGCAAATTCCACAGCATCACACAGCAATGTATGGTTCAGGAGAGTTACCCTCTTACCAGGCTCCGCTTCGCACAAACGCCATGAAATTCCTGGCAGCTCACAGTATTATTGGGATTTAATTATCACTGAGAGATACATTACAGGGTTTTGAGCTTTGGGATAGAGAGAAATGTATAAAAATCTCATCAGCAGCTGAACTTAAGGAAGAAGTTGGGATAAATTTATTTGCCATGCTATTCATTTAGGTTGCCAGAGAAGCCAAGGTCTAATGAGGAAAACACATTGTGATAGATTAGTCAGGGTAGACCACTATGTTAGTGAGGCCACACTTCTTTAGCTACATTTATTAACAGCACCTTTGTCATTGCCCACTGGTGTTCCCCATATAAGCATTAGGAAAACTTTTAGGCAAGGGATATTTTATTTTTGCAGACATTTAAGGTAGTACCAGCTCAGAGAAAGAAAACGCTGAAGTGCATGTTTTAAAATTCATAAATCTATGACAAAACTGGTTTCCCCTTTCATCTGACTCTCTGATTCTTTTCCTGAGATAAGTCCTGGCCAGCTATATACAGAGTACCATGGAGTCTGTAACATTTTCTAGGCAATTGCTTGGGAAAGCGTGGATCGTTAACAGATGAAACCTCTCAGTTTTCAGTATGCAATAAAGTGCACACAGACAAGTTACACAAGTAACAGTACCTTTAAAAGTGTTTTTTCAGTGCTATAATGATGCTCAAATTAATTCCAGTGATTTTATTAGAGATAAAAATTATTGGAAAACCTGATTTCTTCTATGATGCCTCTAAGACTATACCTAAGTGAAACATTTTTACTTTAGATCCAGAAATAAAAACTTCTGGCATTGCTCATCATTAGAATTTTTCCCCTCAGGCTTTGTCTTTATTAGCAGCTTAAGAGTATATTTAGCACTGTCATATGTGAAATCTCTTCTGTTTGCTAAACTAATATGGGGTAAAATGTCTTTTTTTACAGTGTTACTCATTCATTATATAAAAATGAAAGAAACTACTTTAGTGTGTATATAGAACTACTCTCTATTTTTATGACAAAAGGGAGGTGACAATACACATCCCTTAGGCACCCAGGGGTATTATGTAAGAGTCATTATTGTAATTGATATCCATATAAAGAGTGTTGTATCAAACATGATTAAAATGTGCAATATATTACAGAGTTTCCAGCGTTCCAGCTGCTTTGTTATAATCCCTCTTCTGATAGATATATTTCTGCTTTCTAGTGAAAAATAAAATTATTTCAGAAGAAATGATCTTTTCCTTCTTTACTAATTTTAGACACGATTTCTGAATGGCATGTCTTGGCCCATATATATGATTTTCTCAACTACAATGAGCTGAACATTTACTGTATGTCTACTCATGCAATAACAATTTAATCAAGAGAATTCCTTGTTTTATGAAGACTTTTTATTAGAGATCGTTTCCACAGACTTCTAATAGGTCTTACCAATTCTCATAATAATATAAGATAGTCTTTTGATAACATGCTACACTTTGTCAAGAAAACTAAACTCAGAAAAATAGGTTTTATGTCAGCTTACACCTCTTTTACACTGGTAGTGCTGCATTTTTTTCTTAATGCAGGGACAAGGAGGTGTACATTTCCAGATAGGGATTTTAACTTTCCATTCTTATATCTTTGTTTGTTTGGGGGTTTTTTTAAGGAAATTTTACACTATTTTTGATATCTAGTTTTAATTATGTTACTCTTTACTCTGAATGTTAAAGGAACATTTTCCTCCAATTCCCTTCTTTAAAGATATTCTTTCAATACAATTTTTACAGTGAAAACCTGATCTTAGAAAGCAACCCCTAAAGTAAAAATCCTCCCATTTTCAAGGGAGGAATTTTCTGCCTGTTAGCCAGGCAGAAGGTGGTTGTCAGATAAGAGGTCAAACCACAGGGGACCATAGTAACATGACAAGATTTCCTATGGTAATATCAGTTTCTAATGGATGACCAAGCAGGAGTTTTCCACATTCATCTCTGCCCAAAACTTGCTGGTCTCTGTAGCGCCAGCCCTGCATGGTTCTAGAGCTCACACTGTCACAGTCTGTGCTTTTAAGATCCAGGGTTCCCCATACAGTGCCACACAAGGCATATTCTTCACTCTCTGTGCACTTTGGATTGCAAGGTCTTCATTCTTTTCTAGTTATAAGCACTGAGTTCCTGTTGCCAATTGAAAGCACAATATTTACCATCAGAGTTTAGAAATAAGCCACTGATAGTGGTCTCTTCTTGCTATTGCTGAATTAGTAGTTTCTAACTCTACCAAACTTTACTATCTTGGCTGGCATTTTCCTTAACAGGCATCTGTCCCAAACACAGAATTTTTGATGACTAAGCTCTAGCACTTAAGCCGTTCTCATGTACAAGGTTATGAGGAGACAGTTTCTCTGTCTGCTTGAAGAATATTCTTACTTCTTGAAAAGTTGTTTTTTTGCCATATGTGTTGGAATTTGTCAGGGTTATGCTGGTGTGAAAATTTATCCTAGATATGTTTTTATTTTTGCTATTTACATTCCTTGAAGAATTCATATACACTGAGCATTCCATGGTTCAAACCTTTAGGGATGCTGAACAGGATTGTCCCCATAGCTACAGGTACAACCGCCATGCTGGGCACAAGAAATTTCTCTTGGAACAATCCAACAAAACCTGGGAAAAAGCAGAAAAATATGCTGAACTCAGAACTGGAAGCACGAGAAATGGAGGTGAGGTGGAAAAAATAAACTATTCTAGTGGAAATGAGATTTGAATTGGGAAGGATGGATGTGAAGAAATGGAGTGCAGGAGTAGCATGGACATGTAAGAGCAACAAGGAATAGAATGGGTTTTGAGGCAAAAGAACAATATGTAGTCTTACTGTGAGAAGCTAGAACTTCCTCCACAAACCTGGGTTTGAACCCAAGAGTCTTGGATTTCTTTCTGCTTCTGCCATCAGCAAGTATTTGGCAGAGCGTGCTATCTCTTTCGCTGTGCCATCTGGATGCAAGTTAGGTCAGAGGACTGCGCCCAGCTTCTGGATGTTAGTGAGAGAAAAAGCTTTCTCTGGCTAATGGAATAAGGTAACCTTGCTGCCTCAGCCATTGCCTGTCCCAGTTCACATACAGAGATAGGATTGACAGTATTTGTAGCATGCCTGTTTTAGTTAGGTTTGGTCTGCTTAGTCTGAGTTCACAAACACTGCACTGGTTCTTTTTCCAGGACGCACATTCTGACTATCCAAAATTTTGTAAAATGTGTATTTTCCAAAGAAGCTTTATGCAGATTTGTCAGGCATCTGTCATACAATAATAGATATTTTCTGTGTACAAACATACTCAAAAGCTGGAATCATTGTGCTTCAAAACTGTGAGGCTATATGAGAGAGATGATGAAAATATGACCAGTAGAAAGGAAAGCCTTCACAGAGCAAAAATCAGCATCTGCACGGGATGACTGTCAGCAACAACTTTTGGCACTGCCATGTCTTATAGCTTGTTATTTTAACTCAGACTTATTTAATGAAATATTTACTATAACATTAGTGTAAGCTAGTTATAACCTATACAGTGTCTATCTATCTATCTGTCTATCTATCTATCTTGGCAATACTACGTAAATAGTGAGTTCACCGTACGAGATGACAGTGGTGTAATAGCAACACTTGAAATATGTTCCTTCTTTTGCATGAGTGAAGTTATTGATTACAGAGAACCTGTTTTGCAGCCAACACAGTGACTTTGTTGTGCAGTAATTGTATATATGCTGCAGTTTGCCAAGGACATATGTGATTGCCTGAGAACCGTATTGCCCTCTACTGTGGTAACCTAATTTCAAATCTGGTGCTTCTGATTTGCATTATGAATAAAGTAATACAGCAATGCTGCACAAGAGTGTGTATGGGAAGAGTGGCAGCTTTTCTTCTTGTTGTGTATTCTGTGTTGGAGGTACTTTATGCATCATGTTTCTTTTTAATCTCAGTCCTAGTCAAATTTATGACAACAGTTGTAGGGGTGAAACAAGCAATCTTCAGGTCAGGCTCAATGGAGACAGGACTGGGTGAGTGCACTTGCTCTCTTGTAAGCCTTTATTACTAGGTGTTTGTTTTCAAGAAAGAGAAATCCATGCTGGTCAGCTTCATTGCAAATCCTGGTCTTACAGTTTTTAAAAGATGATGAACCGGGTCATTTCTGTTGGCCAGTAGAATGAATGGTTTATCTTTTAGCAGTGGTTTCATTCAGACAACATTTCTTTATTTTTTGTTATGGCCACTCGATTAGTAGACAAGTGTACAGTTTCCAAGGAAGGACTGGTTTTGTTGCATTTTTAAGCAGGAAGCAACCACAGAATTCTGCCTTTCCCATGCTAGTGCATGCTCCTCTTAGGATTCCAGTTGTTTTGGACACACAATAGGAAGTGAGTATCCAGATGGGTGCTTTGAGAATCAGCCTGTCCCTGTGTTAGGTACATACCTTTGACATTTGAGGAAAGCCTGAGCTTCCCATGCTTGAAAGTATACACCTCTCTGGACTTAGAAATTGGGTTTTGAGAATAAAACAAACTTGAATTAAATTGGTTTCATTTTGAAAAGTCAAACCCCATAAGACTTTAATACTTGGGTGTATGCTGATGAAATACCATGACTCTAAAGACTGTTAATATTCATGGAAGTCTGAAATAATTCATGACTTTCTGGAGTAATGTTAGATGATGTACGATGGTAAACAGTATCATTTACACTGAACCTTAAAAATTATTGACAAAGACAAGTTCCTAAACACTGGCTAAACCTTGTATTTGTTGTTATGATTTCTTGGTTTTATACTTCAAGCAGATTTTCAATTAACTCCACTGTATTCAAAGTAATTATTCATTTATTATAGTCAGTTTAGATATGGTAAAGATTAAAGGAGTAAAACAAATCATTTCCGTGACATAGGCTAGTGATACATTGTTATTATTCCGATTTGCCTCTTGCATAAAGAAGATTTATACCATCCATTTTTGAGTGATTCCTTGTTAGCATATATTTTTATAGATATTTATTCACTAAAATAAAGTGTTTTGATAAAGTAAGAAGCTATCTTGCTATCTTCCTCTCTCCCCATTCCTTTAGAAAATACAAGCGTTCCTAGAATAAAAGGAAAAGGATTGTAGATTTGAACAGCACACTTATTATACATGCAGTAAAATGTACTTGTCTATTAATAAAAAAAATACATAATATGATGCACCGCTGTTCCAAGATAACTACATGTGTTCGATGTTGAGAAATTAATGGCACGGAGCAGATGCCTTCAGTCATCTAGCAAGTGTGGTTTCCCAGTGCACTGCAACTGCATGCCCTGCAGTGTGTCATCTCACTTATGAAGGGGTTTTACATGTTTATAAAAGTGTGTTAAACATTGGTAAAGTTTATTTTATGCATTATGCATAAAAGTTGTCATTAGGATTTAACAAAGCAGCTTGCAGAGAAAGATTACAAATAAAATCTCTGTATACAAAAACGATTTGGATGGTTTAGCTAGATGGTTCTGCCTTAAAAAAATTAACATTTCACTTACTGTTCTCAAACATTCAGAGAAAGGAGAAAAACAGCACTAACTGAAAAGAGTGAAATATGTTGTTATAGGAGTGCCTGGCAGAATCACTATTACAGAGGTTCTATTAGTATTTCCATTATAAATCCTCTTTATTCAGTCTAATATCGTGGTAATTTCAAATCACATTTGGCTTTAACTTGGCAAATAATCTGTCAACAGAAAAATTCAGTTCATTTATATGTGTGCATGCATTTATTCTTACATGTGCACAGACTATATCATGTTCACACGTGGCTGATGTATAGATTTAAAAATAAGTAATGGTTGTAAAGCTACTCTTTTTTTGGTCCCGTTGGCCTAGCCATCAATTTAAAGAAGATTACAGATTGGATTTTCAGAAGCACTAAGCATTGCCTTAAATGGTCACATTTAAGTTAATGGTAAAATTCCTATGACTTAAATTGAAGTAAAGTTAGGTCAATGCAGTTGAAAAATCTCACTCCATCCTTTCAAACTCTGTTTAGGGGTCTAGCTCTAGGTGTGTGGTGTAAGTGACAGACTTACGGGCATACTAACATTTTAGTGGAACTTCAAGGAGATTATTCGGAGCTCTTTTGTGCCTCTGTATGTTCCCTGACTAGATAAAAAGCCTAAAGCCCTAATCTAGCACCTATATTAGATGTTTAATTGATTCAGTTGGGGGAAATTTTTTTCCTCTTTAAAAACAAGCTTGGAAGGATCTAAATAAAGAGAAAAGACCCATTCGGAAGTGAAGGATGCCATGAGTAAACAACATGGACGAATGTCACAGCTGGGGTTATATGGCAGCAGTATGAGGTGGAGGTATCAATAAGCATGTAGAAGAAACTCACTGCCAATAATAAAAAGACACACTTTTAGCAGCCATACTTTTATGATGCTGTATATTCTGATTTTTTTCCAGTTAGATATATTCCTTTTTGTGTATTTTCCTCAGCCACATGCATCTGTGCCTAGTTAAGACATCATCTGTCAGATAATTTTATTTATATACTTTTTGCAGATTAGAACAGAACTTATCCAAAGATCAGGGGACTGGAGCACCTCCTGTATGAGATGGGCTAAGAGAGTTGGGTATTTTTAACCTGAAGAAAAGAAGGCTCTGGGGACACCTCACAGCATTTTCCAATACCTAAAGGGTGCTTACAAGAGAGCTGAAGAAGGACTTTTTACAAGGTCATGTATTGATGGGACAAGGGGGAATGGCTTCAAATTGAGTTTGTAATCTTGCGTAATATAGGACACTCCAAAAGCTCTGGGTTTAGCTTTGTACTTCCTGAATGGAAGACTCTCTTCTGTCCCTCGTGTCTCTCTCCTGGGTAGGCTGCAGTGAAATAAAGAATCCAGATCAGTCTTTTCTCCACACATTGCAAGTTTAAAACAGTCTGTGAATGCAATTAATGCAACTTTATTTTTCCTTAGTATATCATAACTCAAAATTTCACATGAGGTTCTGTTGCAGAGATCAAAAACATTATGTTGGTAAACTTTGAAGGACAAAATCCAGAGGAAATATTTGCTACTCAAGAGACCATTGAAATACAGTTATTGCAGCTCTGGATGGAGTGGTACTGAGAGGGTTCATGAGGTTTTTTTACCTTTAGCATACCGTTCATATCAAATCTGAAGTGACTACTAGCTAAACCTCATCCTAATTTAGGCTCCTCCAAACTGCTCTGTGGTCTGCAGGAAGCTTTCAAATCCACCATTCAAGTCCACTTTCTGCCACTTCAAGCCCAACTTCTTCACTAATTTCTTATTATTGGCCACTCCTTGCACTTCCCCAGCTATGAGACATTCCAGGATTTTCTGGGATCCGAAATATACTTAGTAGCAAGGATTATGTAAATAATGATGTGTGTGGAATGCCACATAGCTATGAATTTCCATGGAGCTGATTGCCCGTCATTCTGCAGAACACTGTTGATGTTCAGAAAGTATTGTTCTGGCTACTTTTCTTACTCTTTACAACAAAACGTTCTTGATGGAACAAGGGCTTTAGCTACCCTTCAGGAAAAACTGACCTAGAGGACTAGGAAACAATGGTGTCTGTATCACAGAATCTTTATTATCCTGGCCAGTAATTATGCAAACAGGAACGTCTTTGCCATCAATACAATTATTTATTCCTTTTGTGCTGCTATCAAGGGACCATGTAGGGAAGAAAATTTACTATGTGTGTTTCTATTTTCATGTTTTCTGAGGAAGAAATTACAATGCCTGGTAAATAGAGCAGGTCCTTTATACTCATTATGGACTATTGTGTGAAAATGCTTTACTGACTTCAGAGGAAAACCTATAAATTTGTTAGATGTGTTTTGCTAAGTGTTTATTTGACCCAGAGTGAAAATTATTACTACGTGAGTTTTCTGAAGAATAAATGGGAGTTATGTGTTATTTCAGCTCTGGAAATTGCAATTTGGGTGACTGTTTGATCTGACCCATGACATAATAAATGAGCATGTACATGTTAAAATGACACAGACTTGGCAGGCCAGGATGAACAACACAGATAAGCTGTGCTAGTGCTTGTTACCTGTAGGAAGTTTAATTTTCTTGCTTCTCCACCCTCTACAGAATAGTGTACACTGCTTTGTTTGTTCCTCAGCATATCTGAAATGATGGATTAGTAAACAATTTATGGTATTTTTTTTATGATTTAGAATGGAATTTCATATGCTTACCAGATCAATACTTCTCACAATGAAAAAACAACAGGCGATTTTTCTGTGCTTTTCTGATGTCTTGACCCTAGAGATTGCTGAAGGAAAAAGCAGTCTCTAGTATAAAGAGAGATAACAGCACTAAATTGAGTAACAGATGCTGAAGAAGTGCTCCACTAACCATGCCGAAGAGATATTTCATGTTCTTGCTGTGTTTCTTCTTTGGCCTGTTCTGCATAGTACTCATGCACTGAGATAAGGTGATCTAGGTTTTGCAGGGATCTGAGGAGCTGCTGGTGACAAGGGCATTTTCAGTCATGTATTAAGACAGTCTTTACACTGCTGGCATGACACAGAAAAAATGTAAAAATATCTGAAAGTGATGTTATTTTGATCTGGTTTTCATAAAGCAGAATTGCATTCTCTGCCTAAACCATTTAATCTTTATTTTATCATTTCTTATTTCTTCTACTAATCAAAGATTTTTGTGTTTTGCGAAAGAGAGGAGCTTGCAGCAATCAGTATTGTCTTGCGACATCTTTTCTTTGTGAAGTAGAATTATTGCCTAACAAAAAGCAGAGATTGCCCTCAACTAGTATAGACTAGGACATCAGCGGTCAAATGAGGTCTTGGCAGCTTGCCATAGCACAGGCTGCCTAAAATTCTGGATAATTTGTCTCCCCCATCATCACACATCTTGTAAAAGAGCTGGTGATCCTTACAGAGCCCCAAAAGCACAAAGAAGTGTTTTGGTAAAAAATCCAGACATGAGTACATTATGCAATTGCTGGGCATTAATTTTGATAATATTATAATCACCTTTCTGATTGCACCACAATAAATAGAGACTCAGAGTCAAAAATAGCAAAATCCATTTTTCCTCTCTTTGCAAACACGGATGTGTGAGAATGATTTCTTTTTAGAAACCCACAACTAAGGGGTGGGCATATATAGGTGTGAGAATATGAGCAGACACTGATTCTGCACCAGAGGGTATGGGTTTTAACACTGAAATACTGCCTTTCGTTTGATGCTCAAGAATAGCATTTTTTGGAGGGAAACTGGCACTGTGTAATTCATCTAGTTAATACATCTAAGCATTTCTTAAATTGTACACCAGTAAAACAGATGTTGACTATGTTTACTTACCCAGCTAATGGTTTTAGTGACCAGGTGAAGATGTAACGCTGCACTTCTGATCAGTGAACAAACAATATTCACTAACAACAGAAGTAGAAAGGTAGTTGTAGACTCATTCTTCTGTCATAACTGGTGTATTGTGCCCCTGCAACAGGGGTTGTGGTTCCCCAGACCATTTCCATCAGCATATCTAGTAAGAGACATCTTGCTTAATTCCACATCCTTCCTTTTGCGGGCATGAAATAAAAAGAAATCCAATACATGGACAAAAGAAGCTGCAGCTAAAACGTGGTACTCTTGACTTTTTCCATCAGAACTTGTGAGCTAAACACTGCCAGAAACTGCAGAGTTTCAGATTAATGTGTAGTTCTTGATCTGTTGGACTTGTAAGGAGGCTGCTATTGTGTCTCTTTCTGCAGACTGAATATGCTTTGTCTGTACCATAGGAGCACGATTAACTTAAATGTATTACAATGATCTGTGTACTGGGTATATTACAGGCTTTTGCCTAGTATCTAGTAGGTGATATAAATGCTAAGCTACCTGTTGGATTAAATGATTTTAGGGATGCCTCATGGTTTATATTACAGACCACCTACCTGATGTTAAAACACAGAAATCAGTAGCAGCATGAATGACTCGGTGAGCAGAGTTGCTATTAAAGCATTAATGGTTTCTAGCTGTAATCCATATTACATGATGATGAGAAAAGTGAGATTAATGAAAACAATCAATGGTAATTTCTGTGGTTTTACTAAATAGGAGTCAATTTATAGTTTCGGTGTTGAAATCAAAGTAGTGTTAAGTCTTAAACTAGAACCAAATTTACAGTATTGGAATGACTTTCTCTACATACTGGTCTCTTAATCCACTCGGAGTGCCTTCCAGGGCTGGAAAATTTTTCAAATGCATCAAGTCTTCTATGTCATGTTACTTTTTTTTTTTTAATGAGGAAATGTCTAGTTATTTTAACAACAGCACCTGTCTTGGAAGTAGCTGATACTATTTTTCTGTCTGTAATCTGCAGTAAAATAATCCTTGATTTCAGGCAAAATGCTGCAGAAATCTATTTCTTATTTATTTTCTACTGTTCTTTCGAACAGTGGTTTGCAGAATGCATCTGGGTGTACAGCTAATGACCCATGAGCAATAAGCAACTGTTTAAGTAAAATGCACTAGGAAAAAGCTTTTACCAAACAGCATTTTAATATTTTAAATAGATTTTCCATTGCAGGCTCTTTGTAACTGGATTAGTTCTCTGATGTGTTCTGACAGAGCTGTTGTTAGGGATACTCCATTAACTTTGTCTGTCATCTTATTTTCCCCAGTATCCTGCATAACACCCTTATATTTCATAATTTGTATTGCTATCAGTGCTGATTTGTAAATGTGCAAATTATAATTAACAACGGCTACTACTTCTATTAAATATTAAATCATTCTTGCAGCCTATATTTTCCACAGCAGATGGAGCCCTGTGGTATGCAAATAGACTTTCCTTAAGTAGTCAGCAGTTTTTACCAAAATTTTGGCTTTAAAAATGCTTTCTTTTTTTGTTTGCTTTATGTTTTCTCTTGCATTTAGGTTAATATTTATTCACTGCAGATTCTCTTTCTCCCCATAAGAATTTCATGGACTATTACATTCTAGCACTGAGGTTTTGTTTCACTTCATTAATAGCTCCTTAATCATATAGCTTGCTTGTAAAGTACAAATGCTTGTTATTTGTACTTATGCTGCAGTATTGCATAAGAGGCATTTAGTTATATTTTAATATGTATAGCAGAAGCAAAAATGCTGGGTACACCAACATAGTTTTTAATATGAAAACCAATTTACGTGCACAGTTTTTTTCCCCAGAATAAGCAAAAGCATTTATGGTTTTATATTGTGTCTTAAACATTCCATTAAATGTCATCAGCTGATTCAGGAAAATGTATTGCAAAATTACTAGAGAACTGTAAAATGTGTAAATGTAATGAATGCTCAGGGCATAGAAAGGATTGAAAGTCCAACATATATCAGGTAACTATAAAACAGCTAGAAACATTGATAGGACATTACATTTTTCTAATGTGTAGTACCTTAAGCATGAAACTCTTATTTTTGGTGTTTACTGCTGTGCTCTTTTATTAAAGCACGCTGATCCAGAGTTAACATAGCCTTTCTAATACTGAGAGGAATCTGAAAGGCAAGCAGCATCAGTCAGGAAATGCTTTCACTATCTACTCGAGCAATCGCAAATGAAGATTTTTCAAATGATCGACTATGAGATTATATCCTAAATAAGGGCAACCCATTTTTTTTCCACATTTTTAAATGGACACAGGAACATGGAGCTCAAGGACATTAACTGCCACATTAACCAAAGAGTAATGAAAACTTCTCTGAACGAACATTTCAGTGAGCTGAAATGGCCTCAGCGATATAGAAATGAATTGTAACAAGTTAGGGTTTTGTCTTCCTGCTATTTTAGTAGGAGTTGGAATTAACATGCTAAATGGGATCAACAGCAATAAGCAACTGGATTGGAATATCCTGGAATCCATGCTGTGAATGCACATTGATAGTGTGATACCTCTCATAACTCTGAGTTACTTTTTTCATAAGTATTGATATATTTTAACCTGAAGTTGTAAGTGATTCTGGAGTAGAATTCTGGACTGTTACACCAGCTTGTCTGAGCAGGAGCAGCTCTGGCTACTCAGATGCTTTACATCTATCAAGAATGTACTTTTTAGGTGTATTCCATAACAGGAGAAATTCAGAAAACAGGGCAGGACCTGATGCCAACCATTAGGAACAGTTTTATATCAACTTGCTTCTTAGTGTTAAGAAGAAATGTGATTTGAAGGATGCTGCTGGGATCTGCAAATAGGGGAGGTAAGTTTTAAAAAGTGAGAAGCAAGCAGAGCAGAACTGCTACAGGTGAGTTTTTGTTCGACAACCACACATGCAGGGGAGCATAGGTAGACTTTAAACCAGTGGAAGTACTAGGAACATTCTGCTTGTGGCAGCCTGAAACTGTGTATGGGTTGACTTACATGTTAATCAAGTGACTTATTGTCCACAGAACTTGGGCCTGAGAGAATGGCATTTTCATCAGTAGCCTTCATTCTGTGCTTTCCCAGAAATCTGGCCTTACCTACGGAGGATAGTCTTGATGAGTTTTTATGTGAATTCTACTGCAGAGAGGGTTCAAGGAGACAGAAATTGGATCACTTTATTGGAATGAAGAGGGTCCACATATATTTAAGTATCACAGAAAGTTGAATTTCAGCAAAATTTCAACCAGAGTCAGAGTAATATCTGATGTGAGCAGTGTATGCACTGAAATATCTAAAGTGTTTTCTTATGAAAGGAACTCCATAGGAACTTGTATGAGCTTTCAAAGAGTGTTCACTCCAGAAACTGTTGTGCTGTGCCTAGGAAATAGTTGTATCTTTGTTTTTATCTCCTTAGGACACTGCAACTGCTGTTCCTCACATGCACAGCATGGAGCTAATCCCTCCCCCTGCTTTGAACTGCAGAACTCCTGCTTGGTACTTGTACACTCTCTGCACAGCTTTGCCCCTTGGCTTTTGGCATTTGCCCTGCTCTTTGAGTCCACCTGTTTAGAGCAACGAAATTTACTTGCTCAGGTAACTGGGCACAGCTGCACTTCAGCACAAGAACTTTTGTCTAATGAGCCTGGCGATTTTCATGTGTGCAGGACACTTGATACCAATGATTTGGTGTCTTTCAGTGTCACATGTAGCCGATGACGATGTTCGACTGTACATAGATACCATCTTCCTCCATGCTCCCCGCCCTCTGAAGCCAGGGTTCTGGTACACAGTACCTCTGAAAGTCTGATATATAGTGGCTTATGAAGGAATTTATAGGCAATTGAACATCTTTTAATATCAGATCAAAAGAAGACATCAGGGAAGAGATCCTACTTTCTTGAGGTTCAACACAGCTGAGTCAAAGTCATTAGACTATTCCTATTTAGAGTCAGAGGAAATCCTCTCTGGACAAGCTAAGGAAACATGAGCATATTTCAGTCCTTGATATCGCACTTAAGCCTTGTTTAAAGTCTGTCTAAGGAAGAAATAGTATTTTGTCTGTGAAATTGTAGTATTTTTGTTCTCTAGGAGTAGCTAGTTAGGAGTATTTTAATGATGTTGAACAATTTAAATGACTATATTTCTTCATTTCTTTCATGAAACCTCATTGTTCTCAAAGTGGGAGATTTGGATGTTATAAATTATCCAGGAAGTACTCTTTAAAGATCAATTTCTGTATCTTTGAGGCTTAAAATAAAAGCATTGGTAAGGGTTTTGCATCAATACCCTTGAAATCATTCAGTGCTTTTTGTGGATTAATCAGTTATGTTGGATGGGCAATCTACAGGAATTTACAGTGAGGAGAAAGAGAAACAGAACTCCTAAACATCCATTTCCCCTGCCCCCCAGTCCTGAAGCTTTGTTCATTCTTGGCTATACAGTGATTGGAAAATCTTAGAAAAAGCTTAGAAAAATTAGGAAATCTTAGAAAATTTAGGAAAGATCTTAGCAGTTGTGGGTAGTAGTGGTGAATGTAAGAGAAAATGGTCTTTCTGCATGGCCAGTTCCACACCTAAGATTCATGGTCTCAATTAGAAGGCTCAAGAACTCAGCATTACATCTCCTGTTTTCAGCTGGACCCCAAAGGATCACGTCTGTAGTCTGTTATGCTGTGCTTCCATGTTCTTGCCTATCTTATTCTAAGAACTTTGTTTCTCCACACAGAATAAAATGGTGGCAGTGTTTTGGCTTTCTTCCACTCTGCAAGGCGAATTCATTTGTTATTCTTCTGTCTCTAGATTGTTGTGTACTGGAAAGGAGAGCAGGCTGTAGATCTCCAGCTGTTTTTGGAGTATATATGTTTGCAGTTTTGCTGTATCTTTGCATGACCAAAAAAATGGAATATATGGGGGAAAAAAGTTAGTGGCACAATATTTAGAATTATGTGACTCACAGAGTAGACTAGAACAGATCTAAGTATAAATGCCTTATTTTTTTTAAATTTTACAGCTAAATCAAATACAATTGAAATTAAAACCCACTGAAACAGGGTACAGTATAAAAGCATTTCAGTGGACCACATCTAACCATAATACATCTAACATGTGGTCTGGGATTCTAATACCCAAGGCTGACATTCTTTTTTTGATAAAAATTGTATTAAAAGCATAGAACATGACATAAAGATACAATTTACAAAGAGGACAATTTTATAGTGGTGTGGAATTTTACACCTGATAGTCCAGTGAATATGGGCTTTAAATTGTCACCTTTCCCTGAGAAGTAAAAAGTGGGAGTTAAATGCCTGAGCAAAGTGCATACGTAATACCAGTCTTGTGAAATGTTCTGAATTGTAGACAAACTCTTCATTGCTTTCAGGTTGATTAAAACTACAGGTTTGTTCTAAGTGATAATGGTAATGAACTGTGTTGAGATCCAGAAGACTTTACAAGGACAGAACCTCATTATTCCTTGCTTTGGACATACTGTTCATAGGTTTCTAAAGTGGCCTAGATTTTGATCAGGAATTTTCAGATTTGAGAATCTCTGAGCTCTACTTAAAAAGCGTGGTTGATGCATCTGTGGTAAATTTTATCATACAGCGTTTTTGTTTAATTAGATTGTGAACTCTCAATGACTTCCTGAGAGTAAATTTTCTTGAGAGGAGAATTAGAAAACATTAGATGAGGTAGAGGACTTGAGAATACTTGTCCAGAAGAGATTGATAAGAACATAACTAGGACAGCTGTGAGCTGTGCTTTAAAATTGTAAATGATGCTAGTAAGTGATTTTCACTTCTGATTTTAAATAGTCTCAGAAATTGTCTTCAACCAAAGCTTCTTTGAATTAAATTTTGTTTAGTAATCAGAACCACTACATATGAAGCATTCTGGAGCTCATTACATACAAGGAGAGGGTAAGAGTTGGATTTGCTCATCTTTAAGAAGAGAAGGCTAAGGGGATATCTTTTTGCTGTTTACAGCTACCTCATAGGACAACCTAGAAAAGACAGAGACAGACTCTTCTCAGAGATGTGCAGTGGCAGGATGAGAGGCAGCAAATAAAAGCCAGGATATAAAACATTCTCATTAGATGTAAGGATATTTTTTTTCCCTTGCGAGCGATCGCATACTGGAACAGGTTACCCTGCTTCCTCTCAGATATTTAGACCTTGACTGAGCCTTGTCTTGTTGACTCTTGCTTTAAGCAGGGGTTGTATGAGGTGACCTTCTGTGGTGATTTCCAACACAAATTATTCTATGGTTCTACTCTATGCTGTATTTGGAATTTCAAGAGAGCACATTAGCACCTTCAATCTCTTTCAAGACTCAGTTTTGCAAATTCTCTTTTAGGCAAGTGTCAGCATTTAGGGACCAGCTGAGGTGTACAGGTTGTGCAGGCATTGGTTCTGTAAACTCACTAGAAGATAGACTGCTATACCAAGGCCTGGTCTTAAGACTGCATGATAAGCTGGAGAATAATGGAGATTGAGAGACAGGAAATGGGAGTAGACTCTAAGCAGCACAGACACCACTGATGACCCTGACTCTAGCAACCCCTTCAGAAGCAAGGGAAGCCTCAGTGACAGTTCTGTCACTGGTGACATGAAGCAGGGCTATGTGAAGCAGGCCGCAGGGCTGGTGCAGTAGTCACAGGGATACCTCAGCAGGTTTGAGTGTCAGGAACTCTCCTAGAACTTGTGTAGAGGGAAAGGCCTTCCTTAAAGGCCTCTGGGAAGAGCATTTCATTTCCTCTTATGAGAGGAAGGTTTCCTTCTTGGTTACCAGCACAGTTTCTAAGAGCCAAAATTATCTTCAGTGAGTGTTCATCACACATAGCCAGCTGAGGTAACTGACAAACGGCTCAGCCACAGGAGGTGTCATTGAAAAGGGGTTGATTTATGTATTAATGCTATTGGTGATGTCCAACTCACCATTAGAATTTTCATTTTCCACTGATGAGAAGAGTCTTGGGTTGTGCAGATGATACACAAAACGGACAGTCAGCTACCCAGCTCTTCCCAAAGCAGCAAAGGTGAGAAGAAAGGAGAACTGGAAGCCTAGAAATATTAGCAACAATGGGTTAGAAGTACTGGACAGTACTTACTTGTCCTCAGCAAATCAGAAGTCCAGCTGTGAGGATAACTCAGCAAACTGAGTTATCAGGAAATAACTCAAGGAAAGGGACTATTTACCTGTAAGTTCCTTGGTAGCACTTCTCGTGTTTTCTGTTGTTCTTTGAATGATGTACTGGCCTGATTTACTCTGCTGTGCAGTAGTGCTGAAGCTTTTGAATGATGTTTCATTGAATCATAAGGTAACTTATTGCCTGTTGTCCAGTGGGAGGAAGATTAACACTGGAGATGCTCAAGCCACCATAAAATGCCATTATAAATACATGCAAAAGGTCCACTTCATGTTATAAGATGGCATAATTAAAATACTAGTAATTTTGTATAATTTTGGAAGGCATTTTAGTTAAGACAACATCAGTTTATACTTCCTTTACTCATGGAAGAACTGACATCTGATGAAAGGGCAGATGTTGGGAGACAAGCAGGCAAAAGGATTTCTGGAGGGTGGCAGTGTTAACTTCTTGATACAGGTACTGGAAGGGCCAGCAGGGGTGATTCACAGCTGGATCTGCAGCTGCCCACTAACAATAAAGGTTTGGTTGATGATGTGGTAATCAATGGTAGCCTTGGCTGTAATAACCATGATACAGTGGAGTTCAATATCCTGAAGGAAATGAGGAAGGAGAGTGACAGAGTGAAGTCTCTGGACCTCAGGAGAGTCAACTTTGACTGGTTAAGGAAACTAGTGGTCAGATTCCATGGTGTAAAACGCTGAAGGGGAAACATGCCCAGGAAAGGTGGCAAATTTTATGGACAGTAACATCCAAGCACAAGAGCACCTATCCCAATACTCAGAACAAGTGGATGTGTTGTCTAAGCAGGGAACTACTGGAAGAGATCCAAAGTGCAGATATTCCTCTGGTAAACCCCTAGAGATGTCTGCATGGGTTTATTTTTAGGAATAACACATAGCCTATTCTGACATAGTGGAAAATAATAGTCTAACTATATGGAAGGATATGGCCAAATTCTTTGGTCTCTGGTGGTCAATTTCTGAAAATTCTGTAGAGAAATTTGACACTGTCTAGTGTTTAGATTCTCTGACAATGTCTCTGCAAGATACCAGTCTATGTTATTCCTTATTTTGGTGTGCTTACTATACATCTGTACCATGAACCACTAGGTAATGCAAAAATTACTAAGACAGAGGCTTTGTTTCTTCCAGATTAGAAGGAGAACTACAATATGGTGCTGCTAAAAAGCCCTGCTGCTATGCAGAGTTCTTACAGATGCACAGTTGCACTGCTGTTGTTTTAAAGCTTCTGTGTTTTAAGCCTTTGCAACATACTTTGCTTACTGTTGAAAGCCAGTAAGCACTGGTTTTTGTTTTGTCTGCTTGACACTGCTGGTGATGTCAGCCAAGCAACTTGCACTGTTAGCTTTCTAGCATTAGGAAGACATAAAGTAGTATATGGTACAAATCCTGTAGGCCAAATACTTTCTAATGGCACTGTTCAAGCTGAGTCCCGAGTACTTTGCTAAAACTATCAGGATTTGGCTCTACTTGCCCTTGGTATTAATCTTGTCCTCCACCCACTAGGCATTATATGGGATGTAAATGATTTGTTTCCATTCATCAAATTCGCAAGGTATGTCTATATCTGTGAAACAGATTTAAAAAGAAAATATAGAACCGTTCATAATCTGTATAAAAGAAAAGGAAAAACATCCATGTATTAGGCCATCAAGAGTCAAAAACATAATTTGAAATGATAAACGCATCCATTTTAAGTTACACATTACTTTGCATAGTTAATATCACTATAATTAGTCATAGTTCCTGTAATTTATTGAAAAAGATGCTCAGCCCCTCTAGTGTACTACAGTGATGAATGTTGGAAGTGCAACTTTGGAAGCAGGAATCAAGAAAATTAGTAACAGTTGGAGAATTAGCATGTAAATCAATAATATCCTTTCTCTTGCATCTTGAAAACTGAGGGCATACATCACACGCTACATAACGAAAGGGAGGGCAGAAGTTAGAATTGTAACTTCTTTTACATTACTAGGTCTGCTTTTACTGCAAGAGCTGTTTAAAATAATTTCAAACCTTAGAGTAAATCTCTAGTAAATATTTAAACTATGTATAACTAGTCACAAATAAATTAAGCTGATTTTATGCATTCTCTCTAATTAGAAGGGCACAGCATTTGTTGAAACGTGATTAGTATTATTCATTAAGCAAAAAATTCTCATTTGTATCTTATTATCACTATTCTGCATAAACCAACACAATTTGTCATGAACTCCCTCATTTGCTGTATCCTCAAAAAGCAGATTATGCTTATTTTTCATTTGGACAGTGGAAAATCAAGCCAGGTGTTTGGCAGCACCAGAGTGTTCAGGTGTAACTGTGCCAGTGATGGTACATTACTAGCAGCGTGGATGAAGAATGAGGCATGGAGAATCTTGGGACTGAGGTGCCTTGAGGCCCATCCCTTTAGAGTGGTCCTGCTGATGAGACAGGTGGTGTTGCATAGGACTGAAAAAAAAGAAACTTTTTTGTAAAGTCAGCCTTTCACCTTCAAGTGGAAATGAGAGGTGCTGCACTGAAATACCTGGACATGTTTGTGACTAAAATCTCTATGGTAGATACTTTTGTATTAAAGTTTTGTAAAGCTGAAAAATGCCAGTTGGTGCACAGAGGTTTCTGTCACTGTCACTGTCTGAAGGGAATTGGCACAATATTGCATGGGCAGTGCAACATACGTAAATATTTACATGTGACCTTGATTGTAGTATATTATGCAGGATAACTAATTCACTGTATGCATATTCTTCCCCTTCTTTCCTCTCATTTCTTTTTAAGCTTTGAAGAACATCTCTTTACATATGCCATATTAAATTCTGCCCTCATTCACATGCATGTAAACCATCAGTAATAATGCTGAGCTCAGAGGTGCTGAGTCAGTGTAGGGTGGGTTGGAACAGAGTAGCAGGCTTTCTACTTCAGCTCACTGGTATTACGGATTAAAAACTATGTGAACCCTGAATGGGCGCCACAAGGATTGGGCTCTTCTTTGGACTTTGTCACTAACTAATGTATCATGTTTTTGTGTTTTTAAACTGGAATTCAAGGGATAACGGTATCCAAAGAGATATATTCACCAACAATTGTAGGGGCAAAAAGTACTGAAAAATTGTAATGCATTTTAACTTCTAAAGTGGACAGATGACAATATGAAAAGAATCATCTATGGCTAAGGGCTGTGTTTCCTACAGCAGGTTTTTCACATCTGGAATCTGCTTGTAAGGCAGCGGGTTAAGTTGTTTTAGGACCTTTGTAGGATCCATGTAGGGATCAGGAACAGTTTTGGCTATATAGACAGCTAAATCCAGGCTCTCTGGATGGTAGATTGTTTGAATTTTTCACTTTTTTCTTAAGCTCAGTGAGTGGCTCAGTAAGTTCTAGACAGTATAGTAAATGGTATCCCTCACAGTAAATGGTAGCATGGCAAGTGATAGACTTGTGTACTTATTCTTGACAGTTCCCTTTTTTGACTTTTGCAATAAGTTGCTTCTTTTCAAAACTGGACTCTGGCAAAAATTTTACATTGAATCTGATGTTTGGTCTTACATTTAAAGCAAAGAAACAATGAGACAGCCCCACTTATGTTATATGGAAATATATTGATTCTTGCAAGAAATATGACATGAAATTTTCATTCCAAGATCAAAGCAGTGGAAAAGTGCTATTTCCTACACAGCCCAATAGCAATGAAAAGTCCTATGCAGAGCAATAGTGAAAAGGAAGGACTTTGTATATGGTCATGCTAAAATAACGAAAGCATAGCTACAGACATAAACCCCACGTCTTGCCACTTGAAAATTCATTATCATTATATATGTTTGCCACTGCTCATCTATATCTTGTCTGTGAGTTTCTATGACTAGTTTATTCCATTTTACTGAATATGTACTTGTAAATTACAAATCCAGACTATGAACAGCTTAAATAGCTACTAAGAGAAACAATTACATGTTCTTTCTCTCTAACATGCAATTTTAATTTTCATAATTCTATAAAAACCTATCCCCCACAATGCAGGCTTGCCAGGAGGCCTGAAATCTGCAGGCTATGGCCTCTCGGGCTGTTTTCCAATGACTCATTTTTAATTTTATAGAAGCATTATCTCTAGCTAGTAAATTAACAACAGCCTATAGTGCACACACACTGTCATCCATCTGCTTAAGGCTCTTGTCATTTGACACCAGTCTTGTATCTATAGACTTCATCTGGTATTCAAAAGCTATCAACCCTGCCTCCAAGATAGCCCACCTTCTGGCTCCAGGCTAGAAGAGTGACTCTCCATTTCCAAGTCTAATGAACACATAGCTAGCAGCAGTTCTTCCATTAAGGATCTAGTCTTTTTAGAAAACCGACGATGTTGGAAATGCTTGGATCCAGAACTGCATGGAAAGTGTTGAAGAGTGTTCCTTAGGCAGCCTGACTTCTGTTTCTGCACTTTTTCTGTCAAGCAGAATATTCAGTTTTACGTCCTGCTTGCAGTGTGTTGGACATTAGTGTTTATGCCACTGCATTTTGAGGAGTGGAATGCATTAATAGATGAAATTCTTTATATTATCTTTCAAATTATGAACACCGTTTCTAGGGAGTTTTGAAAAATGCAGGTAATATCAAATATCTCCTGACTGGTACGAATCCCTCAAATGAGAGAAAGCCACGTACATTAATATATCCAACGATTATTTGGTGGGAGAGGAGCAACTATTTCACAGTTGCTAAATTTTGTTTTATTCCAAATTTGGCTGCCAATGAGATAATTTGTATTCTTGCAAATAGTTTCTATGTAATCTGATGTCTTCTGTGAAGACACAAATAATTGTGTCTCCTTGACAAGCTTCCGTCACCACAGGTTAGAAAAAGTTCACAATACCTACTGCTCAATCAAGGTTAGCGAACTTATTCCAAGAGTAATTGAAGAAAAGGGGCTTGTGTTCTAGACACAAAGGACATAATTTTTTTAGATTTTCTCTTCCAGATTATGATAGATGTAGTTGTCATGGACAAGTGAGAAGAGTTGGCATGAGTCATACAAAGCTGTAGTTAGGGATGAAACATAGATGATATCAGCATTTAAAAAAATCCAGGAAGGCAGGGAAGGTAGTTTATCCTTTTATTTTCCCTTTGCCCACAAGCTTGGAAAGTTCCATCTAGGCCATTTGTTTGTGATTTTTTGGTCTGATAATCTATGCAGTGAAAAAATTTTCTGCCTTGATGGGGTTCGTTTTCACTGTACCTCACAAAAAGTCTCTCTTATTCATATGTCCTGTGTCCTTCCACAGGGGTGTGGTGTCATGGTTCTTGCAAGAATTAGAGCTCTGAAAAACATATGATCAGCAGTAGTAACTTTGCTTTGGCTGACTGTGGCAAGTGCAAATACTAATTTAACACACAAGTAATTATGCTTTAAATTGTGATAGACCCAGAATGATGCTCACATATGTTCAGCTGAGGAGTTAGGCAGAGGGAGAACCAAGAGGCTTAAGAAAATCAGGCTATTCTGAACCTTGATATGAAAAAAGTGTACTTTGATTTCTGTGAACTCTTGCTGATGACCTGTGTTTTGTTTCACAAGTTTAAGGTCTTAGCACTCTTCTAGCAGTCATCATTATTTTTTACTGAGTTATATTTGAGAAAATGCGTCTTTAACCCATATTTGTGAGACTTTTTTACTTCCTTTTGAATAGAAAGGGTCAGGCTATTTTGAGGAACATACTGACAGTTTAACAAAAGTAATGTTAACTGTGTATATTATTTAATAATATTCTCAGTTGCATGAGTAATTTTCTTGTAATTTGTATTTAGAATACAAGCAATATCTTTAAAAGTCTTTAAGAAGTATCTTTTAAATTCTTGTGTGTGCATCAAATATGAAACTGTCCTAGATTAATAGACATATGAGACTATCTTTGATAATTATTTATTTTATTTTATTTCTGTTGGGTAGCGCTATATCAAATATTTAACTTCAGTACATAATGGGAAAATTTAAAATATAAAGCCACTTATGCTCAGTCTTTGTAATATGTGACGACAGCATCAAATTAGAAGAGAAATGGCCGTTGATTTCAACTCTTAAAGAAAATAAGATTTGTATGTAAACAGTTTAAAATAAATTGCTAATTTGCTTCCAATTATATAGTATATAAAGCATTAGTAATGGAAGCAAATTAGGCATGATTTTTATTTATACATTATCAATTGGGAAAATTGGCCCTTCACCAAACGTAGCCTTCACTCTGCAAGCATTTGCTTAATTCCTTACCTTTAGGCATCTAATTAATCCTCCTGAAGTCAGAGGGACCAATTCTGTGATTATAGTTTAGCAGCCATAACCGTCTACGGGTTTGGAGGTCAAACAGAAACTTAAACTCAGCCTGGAAAATATACAGAGAAAATGCCAAAAGGTGCCAAAGCAACATTGGGATCGCAGTGCACTGTGCAATACTTTGTTGCCAAATGCATGGTGAATTTGTCAGACTTGGCTTTTGGTTGTGAAGGCCGAATACTTTTCCTGTATCCTTCTCTAGGTAAGCAAGCAGGTGTTTACATCTTCATTTTACAAATGCAGGAAGTGGTTTGCTGAAGGCTGCACACTCAAGAACCTGCTACTGAAGCAAAGGTTAGGACAGAGCAGCTCTTGCTTCCTGGTTTTGCATTCAGTTCATAGCAAAATGCCATTCTCTGAGAAAATTCGTGGAAATATGTGCATGGATTATAATTATAAACATGCAGCTTATTGAGTCTGGTATAGATCCATTGGTAGACAATGAGTATTAGTGAATAATAACTAATCCTGTCTGATGGTGTGCAAGACTCCTTTATGGTGCATTAGATATAATAATTCATTCTCTAAAAGATTGTTATACTGTGTAGCTCTTGCTACACAGGCCTGCATCCCCAAAGAGAATTAGGCATGCAGGACCTGATCTTCCACGGGATCTTTCATGTATTGTTTGTATTATTTGTTATCAATTGTTTCAGCAGAATGAGTTTATCAGGGTAGATAATGGACAGACATTGTATTCTGCTTTTCAGTTTATAAATGAACAAATGATATTTCTAATTGTTAAAAGTGGAATATGGATGAATGATGAATTCTAAATTTTTATTTTTGTGGGTTATCATTGTCTATGTAGATAATAGCACAATTTTATTTTTTTTTTCCCATGGTATGAAACGCTGTTGGATTTGGTTCTTTTTCAAAATACAGGCGCTTACCAGACAAGGCAGTGATGTCATCCACTCTCTTTGCCACTTGGTTTTGTAGGGTTCTGACAGTGCAGGATAAGAAATGAAGGGACTCTCTGATGCAGAGGCCACTAAAAGTGTAAACAGGTTTTAGTGGATAATGTATCAGGCCCAAAGGATAAAGGGTGTGACTGAATAGCAGTGATACTTGGTATGCAGAAAAGACTGTAAGCAGGTTTTGGTAGTGAGACAGCTTTTTAGGTATTCCATCACAAAATATTCTAAATACATTTCCAGAATGTTACCTTTACACATGTGGATTTTTCTTTATTGAAAACATTTTATGGCCATCCAAGTACCTTATAGGAGAAGACTATTTTTAAAAATCCAAGGTATCTTCAGCCCCATCATTTATAATCAAATCTTTTTCAGTCTAGCTGGAAATTGTATCTGCAAATTGTCCTATATAATAGCCTATGTTGATTTTTTCCCAGCTGTCTGTGTGGGTACATGCAGGAATAGTCATGAGGTATGTTCTCAAATGTTTGTCAGATCTTTACAGAGTTTGAATTTTATTGATTTTTATTGAATTGAATTTTATTGAATTGAATTGAATTGAATTTTAAGGACTCAATGTAAGCAATACCTTGGCTAGTCCATGATTTCATTAATTGTTTGCCAAATTGTCTTGTAGGAAAACAATGCTTTAAAAATGAACCTGTGGAATAGACAGCTGTAATTTAATAACTAGCAAAGTATGTATTCTGTATTTGTGCAGTAAGATATTCAGTAAGCCACAATATCCAGTAAATTATACTGAGTACCAGGGGAACCACATTTTTTTTTAAATCCCAAGAAAAAGACTTGAAAAGATACTCTATTAATGAGAAGAATACTGTAGGAGATATACTTTTTATAAAGAGAATGAACAACAGAATATTTCAAGGTTGTGGAGGCTGCAAGGCCGATCACTTCAACCACACTTGGAAGGAAGCCTCCTAGTTCACCTCCCCAGTTAGGGCGAGGAAAAGTGCCTCTTCCAGGATCCTTCACCTGCTTCTGCACACGTACCGCACTTCGGTTCTCATGTTGGCCTCCCTGCCCCTTTTCTCCCTTATATGTGTTCTTTGCCAGAACCTTCTCCTCTCCCTGTTCCTCCATTGGCCCTTACCCTGTCGTCCCTCCCTTGGGGTTCCTTCCTTGATCCCCTGGCCCTCACACCACCTCTGTACTGCCCCTGCGCCCTCACCCCACTGGCCCTGATGCTCTCTCAACCCCCGTAGTTCACCTTGAGCCCTGCGTGCTCTCCTCGTGTTTTCCTCTGGACTCTTCACGTGGCTGCTGGCAACACAGCCCTCCCTGCGGAACCCATGAGAAGAGCTCTCCCTCATTCCTTTACCATGGACGTGCCCTAAGAAAATCGTGCCAGCGTGTGTGCGTGCGAGCGTGTGCCTCGGGGAAGCGGCCTCCGGAGCGATCCCCACTCAGCCGGGGACGCTTTCAGAAGGTGGCGGCTCCTGACCACCTTGCCCCCGCCGCAACACAAGGTAATCTAAAAGCTTGCATCTCAACCTCTGTCCCTTTCATTCTTTGCCCAAAACTTGTGGTCTGTGCACTCTGAAATCTTTCACTTCGTCAACCTCTCACAAGCTGATGGTAAAAATCTACAATAGGTCCTTTCTTATCTTTCATACACATTTCAGAAATATAGGAAAAGAAACAGTCCTTCCTTTATAAACTGGAAATCTCTGCCTGCCTCAACCACCTTCCAAAGCTGCTGTGACTTCCAATTTTTGCCTATTTATAGGATTAGAAACTTAATGATACACCCATTGCATCCCTTCTGAAAAATATTCAAAAATTATGTACTTGGATTGAGCTACAACTCCTGAGTAAATGATATGTTTAGAGGATATAGGTCAGAGATAAAACTGTACTTTGGGTATTGTACTTAACCACTCCTTTTCAGTCAGAACTCATGCAAGATTCACACAGACTTGGACGTTAAATGACTTAAGATCTCTAGATTGTTTAGCCATTCTCTAAGAAATAACTTCATTTTCAGCATAGTCTTCCCTGTGTTTCAAACATTTTTAGATGTTTGGATTCATGTAAATAAAAATTTAAAGCTACAGATGTCTATACATAGCTTATCACACTATTCTCATGTTTTTCTTATCAAACATTCAAATTAGTTTCTTTTGGCTATGTTTGAAATGCTGCAGTAGTAGGGTGGAGGACATTGAAGTAGGCATTTTCTAGCTGAAGCCTTATCCTTATTGTGGCAGAAAATTTGTCCTTCAGTCTGTTATTTAGGATCCTTTTTTTTGTCCATTTCCATGCTGGAATCTTTAATGATTTTTGTAATCTGAAATACATAGCTGAGCTGAGAAAACATTACTTAGAAACAATGGCTGAGTGTCTGCGATTTCTGTGATGTTCAGGACAATATATCTGTACTTTTTTCAGCTGGCTGTAAATGAAGAAGGATGCCATTGTATGATGAATGAAAAGTGCCAGGTTTAAAGTTATGGTAATATATATATGTTAAAGATTCAAACTGTTCTATGTAGCTATTCAAATTTGCTGTTAACATCAGCAGCATTGCACTGTGATTAGACTGCTTGTACAACCCTCATCTTAAGGAGATGTACTTTTATGCGGTGATGGTACAATGATACTCCCAAGTTAAGTGAGCGTGATTAACTTTAAACATCATACTATATTTCCAATTAACCATTAAGTTGTCATTTACATAAACCTGAATGTTTTGATAGGAAAAACAATTGCTGTAGGCAGAAGAAAAAATTAGACTTTATACAGATCAGTTCAATAAGCAGGAGTTCTTGACATGTTGTAAAGCAGTGGCTTCCCAACTCTTGGGACAAATTGCAGTTTGATCGACTGCCAATAAGTGAGATCATACTCGTATCTTTTTTATTTGTTTATTTTTAATTTGTGGGCAAAGACTGTGCTCATTAAAGTGAGGAACTCTACACTAGTTTTAGCCAAGTGTTACCATATTCTGTATAATGAATTGTGTACACTTGTATCCTTTTCAGTCGTTCATCTAATTTTCCTTGGAATTGCATGAAATACTTCATTATTAAGTAGTTTTCCAATCTCTACTATTTATATTTCTGGTACAAACCTGCATTTGATTACGCTCATATACTAGATGCTTTGTCCTTTCTATGTGGAAGTGAACTTGCCCTTTTTTTTTGTTTTGCTTTGCTTTGTTTTGACAGGTAAGAGAAATGATTGACCAAGCAAATGAATTAAAGTTATTCTCGGTATTTTGGGAATTACAATGACTTCAATGAATTTGAATTACTGTAGACCTTTACAGCTTTATGTTGTTTTCTAGTCTTGCCATAGAGTAGAAAATATTTTCATTATTTGTTTTTAGCAAAGTAAGTAATTCTTTTCTTTCTTATTTGTTAATAGTGACATGGCCCTCATTTTCCTTCTTCCAACTTTGGTGAATTAATTATTGAGTTTATTAGAGAAGGACTGAGAAGATCTGTTCTGGTGGCAGATAGATACCAGTGACTTAATGCCTTTGCCACAAGGCTAAACAATATCAGATTGCTGAGGCCTGTGACAGTTAAAATATCCAGATTGTGTCTGTAAACGTTTTCACTTTGGAAAATGTAAACTTTTAGCATTAATGCTCCCATTACCAGAATGTTGCTGGCATTGCTCCTGTGTTAGAAGATAATTACTGGACTTACTCCTGACATGTAACATTTCTTTTTCCAGGGAGGTGGATGGACAAGCACACAGAGCTGATGGCTAAACTACTGAAGTTGGGTAAGTTCTATTGCCTTCATTGATACTGTGTGGCTTTCAAAATATGGAAGGAGATGATGCAGAAAGCATCTGTGTAGTTCACATTACTAGAGGAATTTGTTTATTACACTTTGCACTGAGGTTATTCCTCTTGTGTGTCTGGTAAACAGTTTGATTTTTGATTGCTTTTTAGGCTTTTCAGATGACCTATGTGGAACTTTGATTCCTACCGACTAAGGTGTTTTTTAAGTTATTTCCTGCTTTACTACTCCATAAAAGCATACAAAATTCACCCTAGCTTGGAGGACTATCACAGGTGCTATGAACCACCTAACACTTCATAATAAATGCATTTCCCAGAGAGAGACTAAAGAATCTCATGAGAGTCTTGGTGTATCTTACTTCTACCTAGATGGAGAGCTAATGCTATAGACCTGGCCTCTAACAAATGGAAAGAAAAAGAATTACAGTGTAATCCAGGGATCACTTCTTAACCTAGTCATACACACATTTCCCACCTTTCTGACCCAGCATTTTGACTGCTTCCTTCATCCTTTATAGTTCTTCCTCTGTATTGAAGATGATCCTATGTGGTTCCCCAAAAGCATTATTTTCCCCTTAATGAAATGCCACACTTTCTTCTACACAGTGCAGCAGCGTATGTTAGGAGCTTTGGTGGACTGCCAGCTCCATTTGCTGTGTGGAGGGGGATGAAAGGCATAGAAGTACAATCCTTTTCAACGCTTTCATTCCCTACAGAACATGTTACCAAGTCTGAAAGCAGCTGTGCTTGCTCCTGCTGTAAGAATGGTAGATCCAGTAACCATCCCTTCCCATGCCATGAGTTTCAGTCTAACTACATAATTACAGTTCCTTCTCTAGACTCTGTCAAGAAGGAAACTTGAAGAGCAAACCAGAACATTTTAGAAGGCTGTGAAATTAGAGAAAATCAAATGACTGTCAACTGTACTTTAATTATTCCATATATATAACAACAAAGAAATTGCAAAGAACTAAGTAGAATACTTGAACTCCCATGAAAGATATTTTGCACTGCATATATTGTTGAGTTAATGTGAAATACCTGTTTAAGTCAGCTCTTTCTGTAGTTTCCTTGTCATACATCTTAATGTCAACAACATCTGCAATGGAATTGCAATACAGATCAGTGCAGATTATCACCAGTTAATCAAGAGTCAAAAGCATGTTTTAGGTAGCACAATCTCTTCAGTTTATTTCTATGGATAATCTACTCATATGTTTTCAATAAAAACTTATATTAAATACAAAAGCTACGTACAGTATGATATGTGAATGACTTTATTTTTGGCATAGCATTTGCTTGTCTGAAATCAAGTCCTACAGCTTGGTCTCTTCTTCTGATCTGAGCTCCAAATATTCCTTGTTTATTTAGCAGCACTCTAAAGTAGGATTTGAGCTCTTATTTTGACAGAGATCTTGCAAGAGAGGCAGTCTTAACTCTATGTGCATCCCTATAATCAAGAAGAAAACTATGCAATTATTCAATTCAGGGGATCATTCCTTAGACGTTGTTCTCAGAGTGAATGGGGATTGTGGGGGAATCTTTCCTCTTAACAGTGTCATTTTATGTCATGTCATAATAAAAGATCAAAATTACAATAATTTCAACTGGAAATTTTTGGATACACTGCTGATTCATTAAGCATGAACTGGAGTTTTCAGAATGATCTCAATGATGTCCAGAAATCACAGCAGAAGAAAGGAAACCATATTCCCCAGCCCCAGAGGCAATTTTGAAAATGCAGTTCTATTTATTGGATCTTATTAACCATACAAGGCTTCTGCGTTACCTTTGTTACCACAAGAAATACTTCTTCTGACAGTACTGAAGATGATAATTTATCCCTGATTGGTTGCCTTTGAGATGGTGGCGCTTCCCATTTCATGGAAATTTTATAGTGCTTTGAACACTGAGCTTCAGAAAGGCTCTAGGGGTGAACAAACATAGCTGTCTAGGACACCAAGACCAGTGCTACAAGCTCTGTAGTCTTTGCATGGGGGAAAGATGGCATGCCTCAGTCTCTGCAAGTGTTCCCCACAAGGCTATTAGCTTCCTTTAGTTCTGAAAAACAGGTCAGCATTTGCTATCAATCCTGCAGCCACAACAGAAATACGCCTAGCAGTTTAGCATCTAGTTAGCACCAGCTTTGTTTTTACTGTGAGCCCTTGAAGTGCTCTCACAGTAAGTACAAACACTTCAGGTGAATATTGTAGAGACAAACAACCCACTGGTTTCAAAGAAATGCTTTCAGGATCAGAGGGTTTTTGTAGTAATTTGTGGGCCTAACGTACCTGATAGTCAAGGTTTTAAATCAGTGTAACATTCCCCTGGTACCCAATTATAATTAGTTTTTAGTAATATAAGAATTGCTAGTAAAATCATTGCATCTGCAGTGGTATATGTTTGTAGTTGCTGGTATCCTGTGTGAACACGTGATCTGTTTGGTCTTAGAGTAGCACAACGTCCCTGTGACTGTAGCTGCCTAAATACGTGCTACAAGCGCATGTATGTAATGCATCCAGCTCTCCCAGGAGTCACAGGTGATACAAAGGAATGTGTTCCTCAGGGATGTGTCAAACATCACAGTACAACATCTTACTGATTTAATGGCCGTTTTGCTGCATTCCATGCGCCTAAAATAGGAAAGGAAAAGAACGACCAGACTGTGTTGTGTTCTTTGCAAGTCTTTATCTCTGCCAGGACATAGAAGCAGTGAGAGCTCAGTGGACTTCTTGCGAGCACTGAGTCTGAATGTTCAGCAGCTCAGTGTGAAACCAGAAGCAGCATTGCATAAGCATTGACAATATGGAGCAAAATGCACTTAGATTAAAAAATAAACAAGATCATGGGGCTTTCTTGCATACAGAGACCTAGCCATTTCAGAGATGAAAATGAGCAGATTTCTGAAGTTCTGAATGCAAATCTAGGTGGAACCATTTGAATTTACAAAATAAATAAATAAAATATCCCCTTATGAAGCCCTGCTTGAAGGACTGAACATGCCACTAGCAAGTTCTGCTTCAGACTGCAAGAGATAAAGTACGTTAGCGTGTATGTTAGTCTCATTTATTCAGTGTCATTGCTGTATCACAACCTTCTGTTTGATTTTCTTATAAACTAATAATTTCCTGAATGAACTAATACTGCCATAGCCACTAGTACCTCTGCCTTGTAGAAGTTTTTTATTGTTGTGTATGCAACTAAATTGAAATATCTTTCACTTGAAATATTGACTTTAATATCTCATTTGAAAAATTCATGAAGCCTTTGATGTTAAATCCATACTCAATTTAGCCAAATGCCATTAGAATATGCAATATGCCTGAATACAGAGAGCATTATTGTCTGTGTTTCTGCAGAAGAATTACATTTTATGACTGTAACGTCAGGATCTTTTTTGGATTTGTTCATGAAGAAAAGTAAGAGAAAGGCAGCACATTAGAAGCAAAATGAAAAGTGGTATTGATTAGGCTCTCATTTACCCTCTCTTTGCTTGAATCCCTAAATGCATGGAAATAAGGGTTGTTCCACAGCAAGTAACAATGCTCTGTAATGAATGGAACAATCTTTACAAAATTAGTGTAAACATGTATGATAGTGCACAGATGTTGCTCCTAGTAACTGTCATACATTTATTTTACATCTCCATTTAAAAACATCTATTTATTTCTTAATGGTGTCATAATAGAAACATGACAATAGTTAATGATTTCATAAAACATGGAATGTAAAGCTGACAGAGAGGTAGAACATTAATTGAAACCTATAGCTATAGTACATTAGAATTACACCTCCTAAATGTCTCCTGGTAAAAATATCCCTCTTTTACAGAGAAAGACAAAGACAGGTAAAAAACTAGGCTTTCAACAAATTAATTTTTTTTTCCAGTAAAACAGACTGGCAAATGTTGCAAAATCTCCTGAGTGCTAATAGAATGGTATTTGCCTTTAGTAATTTATGGGCACTTTTCCTCCAGCTATCGATCACATTTGAAAAAAGTAAACTGCATTAACATTTTAGGCAATAATGGCTCCAGAAAATGTTTGATTTTTATCACTACCAAAACTGATGTCATGAAACTTGGTTCTTCACCAAATGTGGGAGAGCTGAGTGCATCCAGCACATGTAGTGTGTTTATTTAAGTGCCCAGATCTGACGAACAAATTGGATGTTAACCAATGTTTTGAGCTTGTTATGTTACCTTAAAACAAAAAAAATATGTTGATGGCACAAGTCAGGAGACTGCTGTGTGTCAGTGTACTGAGGTGTCCAGAGCACCTTGGGGTCTCTGAGGATTCCAGTGAGCGTGCTAAAGGGGGTGAGGGCGAGCTGCTCTCTGCCACCATCTCCTGGCCAGCCGCTGGGACACAAACTGCCTCTACTTCCTCTGCTGCCGGCTTTGCCAAGCCTATTGCCTCAACTGAGGGGACAATCCCAGCCGGTTTAAGCAAGCTCATACCGGAAAAACAGGGCATTTTAAAATTTCCAAAGGGCAACTGGACCTTAACAAGCTGATGTAGATGTATATTAAAGTGGATGGTGCAAAATATCAGACTAAGGGAGCTGAAAGCTCTGTGATAAATCCAGAGCATTTAGTGGCTGGGAATTTAAGCTTGAAGTTAGGAGAAAGTGTTGTTTTCGTCAGTGATGATGACTCATGTTGTCAGGCAGTCCCGAATGCTCTAGGAATGTGTGTTACACAGAATGGCCACTGGACTTGAATTCCTGCAGAATATGTATATATTGAGAGAGGAAAAAGCTTCGTTTCAATAGTTAACACTTTCTAAATCCCAGTGTTAGTGTTAACAGCTGAACTTACTGCTTTATTATTGGGAAGCAGTGTTGTAAGACAGATTGGCATTGAAAGTGAAATTAGATTTGAAGTTTCATACTCTAGGTTAGATTTCTGGTTTTACCATAGACCTTTACCATTTGCAGAAATCTGTGATCTACAAAAGTGAGTTTAATGAAACTTCTTCTTCTTCTTACATCAGTGTTCGTGTAGATGACAACAAAGCACAATAGATTGATACTTGATTTCTCTATAATTAATTGTGACAACAACGAACACATGGAGTGAACATACAAACTGAAACTGCCATCCTTCTGATTCCTTTCATTACTCAGGTTATTCCATACTTTTATGTCTTTAGAGCAAGGAAATTATATTGCTGTTTGGTCATATGTTAAATTAATTGTGACAAGTTAAAATAGATGTTAAAGCAAGCATCCTACAAATTAATTAATTGTTGATTAGTACAGTTTATATTTTTTCATAAGAAGAAGAATCTTTTATATTCTGAGTACAAATGAAAGTTAAATATTACCACATACTGGAAGGAATTTGTGTGTTGGAGATCATGTAAATGATATGATCTGTATTATGTAGAACCAAATTAATATGCATGCTTGTGTTTTAAACAAATGTGCAGCCATTTCTTGGAGATCTCATACCCAAATGCTTTTTCTTCAACTGAAAAAAAGAACATCAGAACCTCCATGCCTCAAAAGATTATTTTTTACATTATGCCAAAAAATATGCAATAGTCTGAAGTATATACTAGGATGTAGCATGTAGTTTATATGTGTACCACTGTGTCTGATACAAATGAATAAAAACTTACTAGAGAAAACCACTTGCCATGCCTGAAGCCTTTACAGTGAACAGTTTTACAGATCTCATTTTTCAGATCTGAATTTTATTTCAGAAGCTTTGCAGTATGCTGACTAATGAAGAAGTGAGAAAGAACAGAAAAGTTGTCTCAAAAAGAAAGAAACTTTCAACTGCTGTTTAGAAATATCGCACAAATCAGCATGTGGCTATACACCTGTGCGTATCAAACACGAAAACAAATTGCATCCTTTTTTTGGATCACTTACTCAATGGTGTTAAATTTCTGACTTTTAGTTTCAACCAGGTAAGACGAGGTGGCCTGTTCAGCCCATGTTATTAAAGAAATTGGTTCGCCTATTTGATTTCATGTCATTGTAGTTCCAACCATTCATTTATTCAATAAACAGTTTGGTATGTTCTGAGAAATAATGAATATTGATTAAAAAATCGATCACTTATTAAGAAACAGTCTAGGGGAAATTGTTTATCCAATCAATTTTAATTTTTGATTTGTTATTTATATTTTCCAATTTAATCCACCCCTCCCTTAGGCTCCCAAACTACCAAGCGAATCTGGAGGAAGGGCAGAGAGATACTGGCAGCAACTGTGCAAAGAACAAAAAACCTAATGCATTCATTTCTGATTAGACTGGTGGAAATAGGCCATAATAAAGGAGACTGTGATTGAGAACTGTGGATACATTACCTCATGCACCTTTGGCCATTGGACTGAAACTTAGTAGGATTTATTAGGCTCTCTGCTTCCTACCTATTACATCAGTTAACTCTGACACTGTCAAAACACAATAGTTACAAAAATATTACGTGTTTTCTCTGAGCTGGCAGAGATTCTGAGCATGGAGGCTGAATGCACAAGGCAGTGAGAGAAACTGTACAAGAGCTCTGGAACGTTTTATCTGTTCTCTTGATGAGACCTAAGCTGTGAACAGAGGTGCTGAATAGCCCTTTTGGCAAGGGAACAGACAAACCTATCTGATCTTTTTCGTCTGAATGTATGCACTAATTCTAGTTTCATTGTTCATTACACTAATGAAGAAAACTGCCTTGATCCATACAGGCAGTAGATAAGGTATTGCTCCATCTCTGATGACTAGTTTAGTCTCTCTGGGATTTTTGTACACAAGTTGGCAAAATTTCATCTTTTAGTTCTACCTTTGAATTTGCCTGAGTGAGGAATCTTCCCTCTCCATCATTGTGTGTGACCAAATGTAGTTCTCCTTTTTAGTAAAGCAGAGGTGTCCTAGCCTCTTCATATTTAAAGTCAGTATTAACTATGCTTTGATTACCTGATGTTCTCCTGTACCTAACTTCTTGTCAGAATATTATTTTTCAAGAAATATAGAGATACATGTGTAAGAATGGGGGAAGTACTTTAGGGATTAAAAGTTTTCATAACGGATTTAAAGCAGATTTGCGTCTAGACACCTTTTTGGGACAGGCATGATACTATAATCAAGAAAATTCTTGTATATACATCTATCTGTTCTTTCATGGGGAAGGATGTGGAAACACTACCTGCAATCTGTCACACTGCTTTTGTGGGCCTTGAGCTGGTAAAGAAAAACTCACCTTCTTGTGAGCAACTGAAACTTGAGAATGCATGAGAAAGAACCAAATAGACAGAGGCAAAGGCCGGGGCTATGTGGTCTCAGATCTACAAGGGAAGGAGGGTGTCTTTTATGGAGGATATCCTACAAAAGGAGGAGATGCAGTCCTTGCATGTATTTCAGCCTTTGTGGAAACTCAAGACTCTAAGGTATGATTAGCAGTGTTAAGTAAACAAATCAAATTCAGGAGAGTAAAGGAAGAACTAATTTTTCTTTTCTTTTTAGCTCTGGTAAACAAGCATATTATATGGGAGTTGAAAGTTCAAATTATACATAAAAGCAAAACTACTGTTACCTGGCTTGTGTAGTCCTCCCGCCTTGTAAAATTCTGTGGGAAATTTTAACTGGCCATGCTTGTGATCTGTCTTATGGAGAGTTTGTAAATTGGCTTTATCCATTATATTTCCTGTCATTATGCATGTTAATGACCTTCTCACTTTCCTCTTAATTGTATCTTCTTCCATCTGATTTGAAGGCAGATGAGGTATTGCCTTGCCTTTCATTTTATTTACGTTCATTCATGAAAGAACTGTAATCTGCTCTGTGATTGAAATTAAAAAATTCCATATTTTAAAATGTCATTTTTATGCTTAAAGAATACAGATTGTGGTGTAAGAAACCATGAACAGAATGAAGCTAAGTACAACATTTACATAAATGTTTTAAAATACTCAAAGATAGCAATATTTTGTTTTGCAACTCAGGAATGTACACAACAGGCTTCCCTAAGGTGTCTCATGGATCCAGTTCTACTCTCGGGTTATATAGCAGCAGATAGCACTGAAAAATTTTTGACTGACACCAATTGAGAAGAGTTTGCAGGCAATTGGGAGATTAACTTTAGAATTCAAAAGATCTTGATAAGTATTGGGAGAAAACAAAAACAAGGTTTAATTACAGGTTGCATCATCAGGACCCTCAGATTTAAAATCTGGGACAAAATTACTCCTTGAAGTTTGAGACCTGAGATTCAGTGCTCTACCTGAGTTTTGGTGAAGATAAAGACTTACGAAACAGAACAAACAAGCCCTCTTGAAACTCCTGGATTTACTTAGCTGAGAAAAGACTGAGGGGTGAAGAATACAAGTTTTAAACAATTGCTACAAATAGGATAATGACCAGTTGTTTCCTATGTTCGGTAAATGCAGGGCAAGAGACACTTCTTCAGTCTGTAGGAAAAGAGATTTCTACTACAGATAAGGAAAGACGAAATCTTTCATTCTGTGATGCTAATTGGGAGATGGGAGCAGCTATTTTAGGAGGCTGTGTAATTGTCATAATTTTTAAGAAGCCGATTATACAGAAATGTACAGATTATACTTTATTTATATTAGACACTACTTCAAAGAGCAGAGCTGCACTGGTTGGCCTACTGAGCTTCTTTTCCTCCATTCCCTGATAGCATTCCTTGATTAGTTTAACTGTTGATGACTTCTCCCAGATTAAGTCTCTGAATAAGAAATGGTTAAATAATTTGTAGACTATAAATGAGTACTAGTACTACTACTACCCCTTTCATTTCATTCATTTCATTGCATTCTTCTATTTGGGGGCAGATGTATACATGGCATTAACAGACAGATCTGAGTATCTGATAAGGGAAGATAAGATACATGGACAGTTTGGTACAGACCAAGTTAGACTCGGGTGTTTCTGTGTGTTTGTCGTAAGACTAACAGTGTGAAAAGTTGAATGCAAACACCCAGCCATTATTGCATGAAACCTTTATCTCCTGTAGATGTGATCACTATTAAAAATGGTAATCAATATCAGTTCTGCCTAAATTTTCATCTGAAGTGATGTCTGGGTAATCATTAAATATTCAGGAAGAGTAAGACAATACTGAATTGCTTCACACATCTGAAAAATGAACTGCATTCAGTGTAATACATTGGAAGAGACCACAGGAGAGTTGCACAGCCTTTCACCTTTCCAAAGGACACGTATTTCTATAGGTAACCATGAAAACAGATCTAGAGATTAAAGTTCTCTAAACTTTCCTCCAAGATTGCAAAAGATTTTGATTAACTTAGAGCAGCAGTAAGCTTTATTTAAAGGTAAAGCCCAACACTGTATATATTTGCCAGTTCATGGCTAGTTAAATTTAATTGCATTACATTGCCACAAAACAAACATAACAGCCTGGAGAACTGTGTCCGCTGTGTTTATGTTAAAGAAAGCCACGAGTTTGAACTGAAAGTCTTGTAGAAAAGGAGTGACGATTAATTTTCTAGAGAAGCTGTTCTGAAAATCTTCCGTATACATTCGTGCCTCCCTCTCATGACTCTGCCAGTACATCTGGAAGGATTTTTCCCACAAGGACTCCCAGGTGTAATGCAGAATAGTCCTGTTACAGCCACTCCTGAGTATAAGCAGAGGCCTGTTCTGTTCAGAGCATCAGGTTAAAGTGTAGTGTAGTTAACTGATGTTGCGATGATTTTGAGTAATTTCAATAAGTTATTTGTGTTAATTCCTTAGTGAAAATATGAAGAGGTTGTAAGAAAGCACATTTGTTACTGTTGAACAGCCTTGATTCATTAGGGCCCTGTGTGTCAGTCTCTATGTACTAAAGGAGTCTGGACCCCTTAACGTGTGATATGACTGGTTGTGAATTGTTCTGATTTATCATATTTTCTGCATTATTCTAATCTTCTTGGTATGAATGGAATAGCATCCCCTTTTGCTTGATACCAAAGACAAACATCAAGCTGTCCAGAAGATAGAGTGCCATTTTATTTGTCTTTTGCAATTCTTGATGGGATGGGCACAACATCAGCAAACACTCAAGAAAAAACCCCCTGACCCTCCAATTATTCTTGCTGACATTTTTATAATAACATTTTTATAATAATTTCCTTTCCAAGAAATATTGAGTCCTTTGTGTCAGAAGACAAAAAAAACCCAAAAAACCCAAAGAACAACTTCAAACTTTATTTAATTGCTATTTGGTCAGAACCTGAATTTTACAGTAGTCCTAATTTAAATTAAATTAGTGCTCAGAATGTTATGTTTTTCCCACTAGAATCCTTAAAATTTAAGCAAAGCATATTATACTAGAATCATTATGTTAAAATGGCTATTTATTATTGTTTTAAACCAAATGGTTTGAACCAGCTTTATTCCCAGTCTTGCATTAAATATCATGCACACTGCTGCTGTGTAATTGTGGCTACACATTTAAGAATGTTCTTTATGTGTACAGAATGGAGAAAAATCATATTACCATGTTATTCAACATGAAAAACTATTAAAGCCTGCAATTCAAATATGCCTTTTTGAGACTACTGAATTAACGGAGTTAGATTAAAATATAAATGAACTTGTTAAGTAATACTTTATTTTCAAAACCTATTTCCTCTTTATATTATTTATACAGTTGGTGTGTTTGACCAAGAGAATTGATATATTGTCCTCGATAGGGTAAATATCCACTGTGATTACTCCTTTAATTGCCAGAGCAATCTCACTCCTTACAAATAAAGCACTATTTAAGAAAATCAGTCCACTGTTGTTTCTCCAAGCACCATGCTGTATCCATAAGATGAGCCTGTCCTTCCTGTTTCTGTGTAAAATCATGAAGCTTATACTCAGTGCCTAGAGTAACTTTCTGCAAGCACAGTGTGTTAACCCACCCTTTTCCTCTGTGCCTGCGCCCTGTTAGACAGGAGGTTGCCAGGCTTTGCTGCCACCTGCTAGCACCAAGCTGTGCACAATGGATTCTTTGGAGTTCGTGGTTGAGTATCCTGATAACAAGATAAAAATAATGCATGGTGTTGAAAACATCAGAGGTTCAATTTAAACGGATGGAAAGTATAGTGTTTATTCACATTCCGAGGCACAAAACTCATATGTTCACTACACTCTTTGGGTGCTTAATAAGCTCAAGTCCCAATGAATTGGTTCTTGACAGTTATGAATGGTAGACTGGCTGCATTAAAGCAATGAGGGAGCTAACAGCAGGTTTGCAACTGGGCTTGAATAAATCATCAACCAAACATATAACGGCATTGTAACAGTAGGCCAAAACCTCTCCAGCCATGTGATTGCTAGTTGCCAGGAGACCATGAATCTTGGGCATTCTGAAAATATTGAAATAATTTTAGCTGTCTCAAATTTATAGAATCTCTGGAAAAATCTAATACATTCAAATATATTAAAATATAACTACTTTGTCAGGGTACATGTAAAGCTTTTAGACAAAATACGGCTTTTTAACTAAAATAGGTTTTTTGCACATTGATTTTCTTTCTTTTGTATGATTTATAATGTATTTAGATAGAATATTTGCAAAGTGTGATGTAGTATTTAAAATCTTGACTGCAGTAACTCAGTATCTCTAATGAACACATGCAAAATTATTGTTGGCCTCTTAGATGTCCATTCTGCCATCCCGTTTGCTTACATGGGTAACTTTATGCTTTAAAGTGGTTCTGTGGAGGTCAAATGCACTGGTTTTGTTTTCAAATTTAATCGCATTAATGAGCCTTTAAAAGCTGAGATCTAATACTCTGTTTGCAATTACATTCCCAGTAAAAAATTACGTCGGGGTAGAAGCATTGCATCAAATCCAGTCTTTTTTGTACCCTTTTTCAGAAGGAGTGTTGCCAGATGTGTATCTGTGCTATCCACAGATGCAATGCATAAGTGATAGGCCTGATTTACAGTGGGATTTTTAGGCTGTCTTCTAGTTTTGTGAATTCAATGTTGAACTTGATTGAATTGGATTACACGGGTAGATGTTTAGTTGTCTGGTGTGTGGCCCCAACAAGAAGAGAGTCAGAATGACTCCTCATAGGCTGCTCATCTGGCTCACAAGCCATCCTCTGGAAAAGCAGCAACTAGTACTCACTACCAGAACTCCCTGCATAACTTGGGATAAGTGTGGGAGACCTCAGAGACTGCTCAGAACAGGTGAAAGATGGAGTTTTCTTTTCTCTTTCCAGGTTCTGCCACAAATTTTCTTTTGTTCGACTTCAGGCAGTTGCGTAGTTTTCCTAAGTTATAGGGAAGACTTCCCTTTCTTAAAAGAGTCAAGAGAAAGTTACTTGCTGATTGTAAGGCTATTTTATTTTGTGATTATAAGGCCACAATTCACTGTTAACTTAAACTAAAAAATACCAGGAAAAATACCTGATTCATGGAGTGTTAATTCATGGTGTATTTAAATTCTGCCTTAAGTAGATGTAATGAATATACCGATGATACTCCTTTTGTGTCTTGAAATGTACAGACTAAAGAATTTCTTTCAACACAATATGTTTTTGCGAGAATTCAATCAACTGAGTTTTTGGTTTTCTTAGAAGAATTCCCTTTCTGTACGACTGCAACATCATAAAATAGGCACGAGGCAAAGCTTGGGAAAGAGAAATGAAGTGAGTGAAACTAAGGGCATGTGAAGAACAGTGACTATCCAGCAACAGCAGCAAAACAGTTTCAATTTTCTGGATTATTAATTCAAATTCACACGCACATGCCAGTTAAAATTAAAGGCCTTTTTTTACGGCTCTAGTTTAAATTAAAGATTATATTCTGCTCCACAAGTCTGAATTAAATAGCTTATTTTGCACACCAAGCTCTCATTTTAAAGCTAATAAAGAAAAGACATAGCATGTACGTGCAAGCTTAAGACAGGAAGGGTCTAAATTACTACACCTGTTTCACTTGGGAGCTACTTTATTAGTGTTACAAAACTTGGCTTTCAATTTGGCAGTCAGAGGCACATTTAGAACAAGCATTTCTTTGTTTTGACAGAAAGGCTATGGTAAATGAATGACGTTTGAGCGAGGTGTGAAATGTGAAGGTACAAAATTAACTGGTAAGATAATTACTGTTCTAATTCTGCATAAACAAGCATTTTGAAAATCATTAATAGTTCAGGGAAATAATGTTAGTGATTAAATAAGGTAGTTTGCATCACTGAGCACAACTAAGCTGCTTTAATTACATTTGAAAGCAAGGGAAAGTAGCTAATTAAAATTAGCACAGGGTTCCTGAATGACCAGCATTGCATTGTTGCCCTAACCTGTTTAATTGCTTGTTTATTAATAATATGTCTTTATTTTCCCCTCTTCTGCATTTAGCAAAATTATTAAAGAAGCTAAAATGTGTAAAGAGAATCTATATATATACTTATCAGAATATGCAATGCAGATGTAACCCAGGGAATTACTTACAAGGCAAGCCAACATCATTCAAAAGTCGTAACTTTTCTTCATATTAATAATGTTTTCTTCCTGAGTCACATTCCTATGTCAATCACGTCCATGGACAAGAAAAATGGTCTTTGGCACATCGCTGAATTGCAGTATTTTGTAGCTGCTTTATTTTTAAAATCGCTTGAATCGTTAGCTAAAATATAGGTAATAAATCTAAGAATAATCAATAATAAATTATGGAACATATGAGCAACAAAACAATCTAAATTAGAAGAAAGCTTTATATTGTCTCAGCCTTTTTTTTAACACAACTTGTGCTAAATTTACCATCTGCGATATGTAGGTCTGTTCTCAGTAAAGACAAAACTCAGTATCCCAAGGTTTCCAGCATATTTGTCCTTCAGTTAAGGAACATCTGTATTAGAGATCTGATTTTCTCTTCCTAGTCCCTCATGAGTTGTTTTAACTTCCACTTTATTGGCACAAACCTATAGGAAATAGTTGGGAGAGGTGTTAATCTACACTCTTGAAGCAAATATGCAACATAGTACAATGAAGACAACTAAAAATAGAGTAAAATGCTAATTTATTTTTTCATATTTAGCCATAATCAAGTCAAGTTAAAGTAGACATGATGTTTTCCACGTTGATTTAGTATTTATAGTGTACCTCTGATGTGAAAGGCTCAGATGCATAATAATTTACATACATATACATTTTAAACAGTAAAAATTCATAAAAATGTTAAGTTCTATATGGAAAGGTAGCAGATCCCTATGAAAGCAGGTTAAATCATGGGAATTATGCTTATGGAACTGATAAGCAATTAAAATAAGGAGTTAATTTTAACTTCATGAATAGTAGAGAATATTCAGCAGACAGTACATATGTTATTTTATAGGTGCATATTTTTATGAACAAAGAGGAGGATTCTGCTCTGTATTATAGGACAGTAAAGAAAGATGCGAGTAGCAGATCTCAATGAGTATTTCCTGCTTCAAGTCTACACAAACTATGTGATCAGCATTTTGAACCAAAGTATGTGGTTCACAAATAACAAATAACTTTGAAGGTTGTAGAGAGGTAGTATTGGTACCGTTCAAGTGATTAGTGTGTCAAAGGGATACATGACAACTTTTGTAGTAATCAATGTAGTGTATAATTAATGGTGGCATTTGTCAATGGATAGATAGAGTTTTGGTATTATTTTTTAATTGCAAGATTCCTTGGCCTTTTGTTAGGTCATGGTCATCACAATTATGATTAAAATCTTTCATTAACCTTTCTATAATCTATTTCCTCAAATTACTATCTGTAAAAGTGTTAAAGCCACAAAACCCTCACTATATTAAAAAAGAGACCTGCAAAATTTATTGCACATTATTCCTTTCAGTGATGTAAATGATTCCTTTTCCTGTTTATCCTATTTCTATGACCACTTTTATCCATGTAGGGTTCTGGTAAAAGCGTTCTCGTAGATTTAAGTTGCAATGGTTTACAATTTTGCAGTCCTCAAAGGATCTACTCTACCCCTCCTTGGCAAGCCCCTGCTCCAGTTTTGGGATAGATCCCTTCCCACTTGCCATAGTCCACAGCCTGCAGTATTTTCAGCCTCAGAAGGAGTGCGGGCCTGCATTCAAATACAGGAGCCTATTGCACGACATCTCTGCCGTGACGAGGTAACCTCACATGGATGGCAGTAACAACACACTGAGCTTTGCTCCTGCATCTACCCGAGCCTTACTGTAGTTCACCAGTCCCCACCCAAAACACGACTTACCCACCTGCTGCTACTGGGAACACATTTTCTCCTCCTTGGCACAAGGTATTTTTATCTTAGTTTTCAGAATATTTATATGATATGCAAATAATATTTCTAATATAAATTTTTAAGATGGGTGGCAAATCCAATTGTGCAAGACGTTTTTTATTTCATATGTCTTTTTGCTAGTTTTACTATAACCTGAAGAAGTTCTCGGCTTTGGGGAGTTTGTGATATTAAAGTATCTAAATAGACCAAAATCTCTTAATTGTTTAACTCTGAAATACCCTGGAGTTGTAGTTGTAAATGCTCTTAATCCTATTTATAGAAATAATCCCACTCGGTCAAGGCACAGAGGAAACAGTGACTTGAACTAAGGTCTAGTGCATCCACATCTAATGTTTTTGCTGGCCAGTACTGTCTTCCTCTGCAACCCTGGGCTTCTTGGTTTCCTTTTATCCTTAGTGAGGATATGAGAGCATACTACAGCAGAGTGAGCTCTTTATAGAGTAATTTATTCCTCTGAGATGTGCTAGCACTAGAAATACATTGCAATTGAATTTTATTGATATGGAGAAAGGGCCAATCCTAAAGTGTGATGAGATCCTGCAGGAGCTTTCAACTACTAAGATGTTTGCTTACAACCTAATAGAGGTAGAGAAATAAATGTTTGAAGCAAGATGATGTGACGGACTGATCTAGTGACAGACTTGCTTCTGGTATTTAGAGAGGCGAGTGAAGTACTTCCAGAATATACTGGAAGCCTTGTGTGGTAGAACATAGCTGCTAGGTGCTTGTAGTCTTTGTGGTAGAACTGGTATTTGCAGGGGAACAGGGATTTGATTGTACTTCATGTATTTATAATTTAAAATCAGAATGAAAACCAAGTAACTCCTGTATTTATAAACATAAACAGTTAAGGATACTAATTTGTGTGGCATCTACCTCTATTTAGCATTAATAAGAACACGGTAATCTTGCAGAACATCCCAACAGGGAGTCACAAGAACTTCTTAGTAGAGAGTGTTAACAGCAAGTGTGATCTGATTAACTGTGGCATTTCACTGTGTTATGGCAGTAGTGTTAAAGCAATGTGTTGAGGGGGTTTAATTGTTAAAACTGCCATTTTTCTTGCCCCTTTCCTTCATCATGGTCACTGCAATCATGACTGAAACCTTTCATTAACCTTCCTCAATTTAAGTCAATGCTTTGAGCTAATAGCATTAAAACCTGTGATGTACAAAAAGTATGTGCCATTTTACAGAGTGAAGTGCCTCACCTCCCTGCTCTCTGTAGTTGGGGGAAAAGGTACAATACTTACTGGCTTCTTGAAAGCATGTTTTAAGGGCATGATTTTGAGCACTCTGAAGAGGGAGGCTTAAGATGTAAGTCATGGGTTTTTTCTCCTTTTACAACACAGATAAGCAGTGACAAACAGTGTTTTATGCTGATGAAGGGTATATAACTGGCGAAACGTGCCAGAAATACTAAGGCCAGGTGAGAGATGAAATAAAAATTAATTGGAGCACACAACATCACAAAGAGGTGGAAACCCCAGTTCTGGTGGGATAAGCAAGTAACTGTATCATCCTAACACCAACAAATGACACAAACCACCTAACAAAGGCAGACTCTCTGCAGCCAGTCTGTGATCTGCACAGAAGCAGAAATTTGGAGAAAAGAGAGATTAGCAAAATTCTGAGTTGCGTTGGAAGGCTAGCAGTTTTTATAGTACATAGAGACACTGATCTCTTCTCTGTGGTGACCAGTGACCCATGACAGGACTCGAGAAACAGCATAAAGCTGTGTCAGAGGAGGTTTAGGTTGGACATCAGGAAAAGGTTCGTCACCCAGAGGATGGTTGGGCACTGGAACAGGCTCCGCAGGGAAGTGGTCACAGCACCAAGCCTGTCCGAATTCAAGAAGCATTTGGACAATGCTCTCAGGTGCATGGGGGGATTTTTGGGGCTGCCCTGTGCAGAGCCAGTTGGACTTGGATGATCCTTATGGGTTCCTTCCAACTCAGGATATTCTATGATTCTATTTGTTTCCTAAAAAAGGGAAGCAAAAATCCAGAAGTTTATATTTTGTAGTGTTTAGGAGTTTTGCTGTATGTTGCAGGTTCAAAGTGCAATAATATATGATATATTCTGAAACAATGCTTCACCTGTATTTCAAATAAATATCGTCTACTTCTGATCTAGAGGAAAAAAGCACATAAATAAAATAGCTGAATACAGTCCTGTTTAAGTATGGTGGAAGTGACAGTGAGTGAAAGACATGAATCTGTAAGTCTTTCGGACATGGTGGCTAATTAATATAAAGCATATAGTTATATGCAACATTAAGAACGGATTGTGTACAAATGCCCAGATTAAAACAACCCTTTTTAACAGTCAGCTGGCTATAGCTGCCTCTGCTTCTCACAGATACAGACAGAACCACATCAACCTGTGATTTTGGAACTGTAGAAGTAACAGATAATCATTGCCATCCAGTACTAGAAAGAACGGCATGTATTCTAGGTAAAGCAAGTGAGAACGAATCACTTGTGGAAGTCTGTTGCTTGGTTTGGCAACCAAGTCAATACATAGGTCTTCCCAAGCTGGGACCTAATGACATCTTCTGAATCATGATCCTAATTTGTTCCATTTGTAACCTGAGCAAAATAAGCTGAGGATGAAAACAAGTCATATCCTCATTTTAAGGAGGACTTGTAAAACTGTTTGTAATATGTAGGCATAACAAGTTCATGCCTTGCTATTTTCACAACATAAGGTTGTGAGATTCAGATCAGATTGCAGCAAGACAGATTTCCTTACAATGAAGTGGAGAGACTCTAATGAAACAACCGTGAATGAATTTGAGACTTCGATACTCGTAACTTCCTCTTATATGAATGTGATAGGGGGAAATGGAAGAACTCTGACTTTATTGGGTCAGGATTTTATTCATAGAGAAAAGAATTAAAATCCCCAAACATTATGGAAACTGACACAGCCATAACAACTGTGCCCTGTTGCTACCAGGACTGTGTTTTACAGGACTTATCTGTGTAAGGTAAGAAATCAGACAAGTGATAATATCAGTTGACTCTCACTGAATTTGGAAAGCCAAATCAAGAAATGTCTAGTCTAAACAAATTAAAAGACAATATGAGGATGGTGCTTAGAATGCCAGTCAGAAGAAAAGAACAAGTCGTCATGAATTATCAATCAATCAAAATGAACAAGTTCATCTTCTATAAGGGTCAACAATTTGCAAAAATGACCGGAGGAAAATTAGTGCTCTAATAACTAACAGCTATAGAAGTGCTTTGATAGGTAATCAAATAATGAGAGAAGTATCTGAGCAGAGTAACTGGTAGGCTCAAGTGAGAAAAAACACATGAAACCCTGCCATTTTTTGGTGAGTTCTCACTTAATGCATTGAGTACACAGTAAGCACAGAAACAGCAAGGACATGGTGTCTGATTGGCTTACCAGAGCCTGGTAGATAATTTCCATATTAAAATTTGAGTTACCTTTTTTTATGTTCTAGATGTTAACAGTGTGTCTGAGATACGCTTTTAATCAGTATTTTCTCTCTAGTCTATTGCCTAACACTTATGCCTAATCCTACACTTTTGGAAATTGTTGGTCAAGCTCCTATGGTATAAAGCAATGGCTAGTGATTTCTCAGAGCTGTACTGAGTTGTTTTAATTAACATCTTATATGTCAAATCCATTTGTGATAGTCAATTTTTGTCGCCATCTGCCTACCAGTAAATGTATTTGTATTCAGCCTACTAACCCATCTTAAAATCCGATGGAAAAGAAATTATTATTTAACATTCAACCCTATCTTAGATTTTCTACTTGTTTCTGTAACAGTAGCATTAAATGCAAAGTATTTTTTTTTCCCACAGAACTGTAGTGGCATGAGTTGGACATGTCTGTTCTGAAATCACCTGGCTTTGGGGTGTTAAGTAGGACCTTTAACATTGTTATTTGTGTTTAATTTTACATAGCATTGAAATGTTACCTTGCCCTAAGCTGTGAAAGTCACTGCTATCCTTTCCAGCAGCACTTTTTAGCACCCTGTCCTTGACTTCATAATCCTCAAATGCCAAGCTTGGAAATCTGCTTCTGGCAGAACAAGATCTCTTCATCTTTGGGGTCACGTTCCAGGCTTTTGTTCAGTCACAAGTTTGGTTTGGATTTATCTTCAGTATGTCTACTTGAATATTCAAAAAATCATCAGCTAGTCTAATTTGTTTTTTTTAAAGTCATGTAAAAGACTGATTTGCTTTGACAGGTGGATCAGAAACAGAATTGTAGCTATTTTATCTGGACCTAATTAAACAACCTTCATTACTGGCAGGTATGTGTTTATGATGACTAGAAATTAGCTTGATTGGAATTAAAACTCAAAATATAAGGCATTGAATTGACTTGTTTTTGAAAAATATACGGTTTAAAAATATATCTGTGAAGTACATTTTTAAATGTGGCAAGTGCGTGTCTAAATTTTAAATCATGCCCAATTCCATTTTGTATTTTATGTTAATGACACTTGTCACAGGTATTCATGAGGATATTGCCAACACATATAAAATGGCACCACACTAGTTCAGAACTACGAGACTTTAATAAAACATTAGGAACCGGTTTTTTTCTTCTTGCAGGCACAGAAATTCTGCAGTATTTTGTGTGGTGTATTTGGGATGAATTTCAGTCATGCAAATGAGGCCAGCATGAGACAGGTGCAATGCTTATGCCCTCAAAGAGAGGTTTAGTGGATCTTAAAGTAATGCATGTATGTTGGTCCTGGTTTGCCTTCACAGAGCCCAGTTACTTCCAACTGGTAAAATAAACCAGTCTGTTGAATTAAAGGAACATTACTTTCACTGCTCATTGCAAATCCAGCCTGTGGAATAGATGTCACACCTCCTCAGTGTCTCCGACATGGCATGCTAAGGTCATTAAATCCTATGATAAGTTCTCTTTGTCCTATTTGCCTCCTCCTGTGGTAAATCCAGGCATAAGTTCTTAGCAAAGTCTTCCAATGACCCTGACTGTTCACCCAGTACAATATGCTGCCTGAGGGTTTCAACACCTGCCTTAAAAAAAACTTCAGTGTGCACATACAGATGAAATACTTGAGTGCATATTGCACTGTTAAGGACTTCTGTATCATAATTTTCTATGGTTGCTCTGATTATGGAGAGTTTAGGGCAAGGCATCTTGGAAGAGAATTTTCAGAGCAATTGAATTATTGCTCTGAGTAAGTACTTACCAGCTGGTTCAACAGGCTTTGGTGTGGATATTACATAGCTGTAAAGAGGAGAGTATTGTGTGGAGAGAAGATGAGACTATCACAGAGAACTAGCCAACAAAATAAATACAGCTTACTTTCAAATAAAAATAATAGTGGAGTAATGTTATGTATTCCAAATGGAGAAATACACGTTTATCTCAGTTTATAAACCTAAAATGCTGCAAGATATTTTTAAAAGTCCAAACAATATTTTTGTGAGTCATTTTCTATTCTTCTATAGATAACAGATGTGAAAAATCCTGTGTTAGAAAGGCAGCTTCTTGGGACAGGATATCTGATGAAGTTCAAGCTATTCTGGTTATTGTCAACACTGATATAAGAATAGAATATTCTCCCTTTCAGCGTCAGATGGTGGCATCTGTAAGATAAGTAAAACCGTGTTTTGCTAATTATACCCTTTAAACTATGTCATGTAGGGGGTACAGCACTCAAACGAGTTCCGTGAACAGGAAATATAATTTGTCCTTCTGAAGGACACAAATACATAGATGCAAATCCTTAGGTTTTCTTTAGTTATGGAGAGGCATAAAATATGACCATGAAGACAAATGCTGTCTCTATGAATCCATTTCGCAGTTCTGCTGGATAAAATCAGGTCCATTTTACCATTTAACAATAGGTAATGTGTTTAAACTTCGGAATTTCCACAATGTATCAAACTTAACATCCCAGGCTGAGATTACATTTCTAATCAAATATGGAAACAACTGAAATATGGGAACTGCTTTCTCAGTCAATGACTGTACTGTCAAAATAGCCTCAATGAGCTGAAATCTCTGCTCTCTTTTCTGGCTCTTTCCCAAGAAGAACTTCTTCCTTGTCTAAGGTGAGTGTACATATTAGTCCAATACTGTCAAGCAGGTCCTGCTAACACAGTGATTTTTCTGTATAACTTCTTTTGCTTGAGACTAGGACAAAAGGTCTTTATAGGGCTATCTGTAGACCTTGTATACACTGTAAACCATTTCCCCTCAGATAACTTACGGACTGGGAAAATCCAGCAACTGCTATCAGTAACAATTATCTGGGGATAAAATACCACTTTGGAATATGTTTCTGTAAGTAAGTTACAAGTGCCAAGGCTAAAGCACTATCACAAATGCAAAATGAGAGTAGATGATAATGTGCTGATCTAGGCAAGAGCCTCGTGTTCTGTTTTTGTTGCTGGATGATCCAGGGAATTTGTACCATCTCTGTGGTTCTGTCCCCTATCAGTATAAATTGGAGTGATACGTACTTGCTTTTGTGAAGTGCTTTGAGATCTGTACGTGTACATTAAGGGTCATTTTCACATAGTGTAAGAAGCAACAATGCCTACTCTGGAATGCATGGTTTTTTTCATAGTTTATTGGAAGCTTAATGTGCCTACACATGCTTGCTGGTCTGTGAAGAAAGGTATTTCACATAACATTTTACTAGGTTAACTTACAAGCCTGGTCTTCGTGCAAACACAAATACCTGTTTGCAGAACTCCTGTGCATTAATGGTATTCTTTTACACACTGGTCAGAACCTGTGAACCTTACTCAGTAATGGCTTGTGCACTAATTAACAGGGAATTCATTTAGAAAGGAAAGTGAAACAAATCAACAAAGAGTATACATACCATTTGTTTCATCCCTCAGATGTTTCTTTTCCCATATGCATTTGGCTAACTGTACCAGGCTATGATAAATGTGCAGACTGTGAAAACAGACAAAAGCAGCTGAAAAAGCAGGTTTCCTCTTTAAGAAAAAGGAGGAAAAACTTTTCAATTGATTTAGTGCTTCATAAATTAGCCTGGGGACACCTTTAAATTGTGATCTTATTATGCAGGATTTTACTCACCTAATAATTTTGCTATTCAATTAAAAAAAAAAGTGTTTTGAACATTTTGAGCAACCAAACATGCCATAAAAATACACTATCCACACTCTGCAAAGAGTGAAATTGTAAATGAATGGATAGAAAATGTCCCCAATAAGATTTCTTTCTTGTTGACTTTCCAATTTAATTTTTCATGGGAAAAAAGATACACTGGGAAATGGAATGCATGATCTATAAGTAGGAGTTTAGGAAGTCATTATATACCCATTAGTTATGTGCATTTATTAAATCTGTCTGGTAAAATTAAGGGAGCTAAAATTTTATGTATTTATTTCTATCTGGTGTACCTTGTATATCTTGTATGCCAGTCAGCATTTAAGATAAGCAAATTAACTGATTGTATCAGAGAACAGAAGCCTTGAACTGGGAAGGATATACCCACTGAAGGAACTCTCCTGAGATTCTATAGCTGTGGTCCCTGAGTGAGTTTGGGGTATTATCCATTTTCATTTAATAGTCAAAGTCTTTTATGACTATCTTTCAAAACCTATAGGAAGTATAAACAACCACTTTCTCAGTATTTTCATTCAAGCTCTAGGAAATCCTTCAGGCTGCCCTGGAAAGGGGCATTGAATCTCGCTGTAGTTTCAGTGTTTGGCCAGTGCATAGTTCTAAGGGCCTTTACTATGGCTATAAGACCAGATATTCATCCCTAAGGCACACGATGGTGAGCATATTTATTTACTTAGATACTATCTTAATCAAAGCAAAGCTACGAGAGCTCCTTAGATTGTGTATCTTGGCCTGAGTCTATCCAGTAAGGGCCCTAGGGTTTTTAGTAAGTACCCAAAACCCTCGTACATTAACCAGTTCTCCCAGTTTAGACTTACAAATATTCATGGCAGATGTCAGGATTTTCATCTTAAATCTTTACAGGTCAAAAAAGTAATACAAATAGATGGAAGGAATACTAGATTTTTATTTTATTCTTTTCCCATAGGAAAGAGGATTGGAGACTTCTGCCACTAATGCTCTTTGTTTTCAGTGTGTCTGCTTTCTATTATTGTAGCATCGAAATGAGCACAAGGAAATGGAAGGCAATGGACAAGTAAGCATTTGCTTGTCACACACCACTTTGTTCACTCTGACATGGTGAAATATAAACTCAGTAGGGCTAGAACTAAATTTCTTTTAAAAGAGTGCTTCAAAGATCCTGTGTATGGATGCCTCAGTGTTGCCTTGGTCATCTGACAAAAGATTTGGTAAAAGGGTTTTCGGAGCATAGATGTGAAAGTCTCAGTCTGGAAACAGAATCGGTGAGATTACAGAGAATGCAGCACAGGTTCTGTCACACACTGCCACTTCCAGGCCCCTGTCCCTGCAGGCTAAAAAGAACCAAATGAAAGTGGCCATGATAATGAGGCTAATGTCGTAACAGCATGGAGCTCTTGCCAAAGCTGGAAACAGTCCCCAGATGTTTCATGTATTCCAGTGGGAATACAATGATTATAGGCTTGGTGTGTGTTAACAGTAGCAATAAGGTTCTGGTTCAAAACCCAAAAGATTCCTCTAGAAATTAGCAAATCCGTCAGTCTGAGCCTCCTCTAAGTAAACAGGGCAAGGAACACGGAATTATTTAAAAGAATCCTAGAAAGAAAGAATGTTTACTTCTGGCAGACACTGCCTTAGTTTATGTGAATAGCAGGTTGAAAAACTACCCCATAGTCCTAGAAGTGCATTTTTTGTCCTTTGCACATTTTTTTAAGTAAGTTGCCTCTGAAGGAGAAGATGGCAGATGATCAATAAATTATTGTGGACACCCTGTTTCCTGCACACCCTTCCCTTCCTTTTATGTATTTCTTGTGCAGTTCATTTATGATTGATTAAGGTAGGAAGTTTACAAGTGAAGTTTCAACCCTGGTTGGTAGGTTTTATGGCTTCTAAAGGAAAGTATTTCCTATCCTCTTCATTCCTAAAGTTTCCATGCATCTCTGGGGTGCCATTGCCTTTGGTTGGGATGGTCAGTGTAGGTACAATACAAAGCTGACAGGCTTGCCCTTGTTATGCAGTGTGTCTTGTTATGCAGAGTGTGCTGTTGTTGCTGCTCCTTCAGTGTCTCTCTCCTGGTGCTTCTGCTGCTTTGCTCATGCCTTGTGGCTGCAGTAAACGGCTGCTGTGTGGCATGATCAGAATGATTTAGGGGAAACTTGGTGTGCAGTAGTGAATAATTGGGCTTCTTAGAGGTTGTTCTGGCTGCCAGCCTCTTGACATCCCTCCTCTTTCTTTGTCCCAAAGAATGTTTAAGCAATTTAAAGAGAGTAGAACAGCCTCAAAGAGCTGTACTGAGAAAGACTTGCCTCTGAGGATCTTATGAGCATTGTGGGAGGAGGAAGGAGGAGGAGGAGGAGGAAGACCTAAGTTCAGTCATTGCTCCAAGTCACACAAGGTAATCGACAGCATGTCCTGAGTATTACAGCACTGTCTAGATTTACTAGGCTGAGTGGCAGCAACACAGAGCCTCCAGCTTGCTGTGCTGTGTGTGGACTTGGCAGTGCTGTACAGACAGCTATCTGATGAACTCTCTTGAGGTGATGAAGAGGTGCCTAATTTTTGAAGACTGTCGGGTCAGTCACCAAACTGCTTCACATGGTCACATTTAAGCAGTTTCCAGCCTTGCTACCAGTAGAAATACAGGGTCTTTTTGTGAAGGTACTGCAACAGAACAGTGAATTTCAAGAATCCCAGTGGTGCTTAGAGATGTATTTAAGCATCTAAATCACTTTTACTCTCAAACTGTGATTCCAATAAGGAAGTAAGAGCTTCCTGTTTTTACCTGATGTCTACCTGGCAGCCTCAAAATACTGTAATGCTCGTCACGAGGTCTCATCACTAAGAGATGCAGAATAGTAAGAAATACAATTTTCCTGCTTCTACCCATTTTTGTAATCTCTAAACTGGCAGTGAGACATAGACCAAAGGATTTCTCTGGATTAATTCCTCTTTCAAGTCCCATAGCTGTGGCAAAGCTAGAAGAAGTATTAGGGTGGCGTGCAAACCATATTTCTCCTTTGCTCTAAATGATAAGCTCTGTGATGCTCAGTTACCAGAGGGACAGAAAACAGGATTCTGATAATCTGAATTCTGTCTGAAAATGAAGGACTCTGATGAAGGAACAGTTAGTTGTATGCATTAGGTTTGCTGTGATATTTTTAGGATGTGGAATAAAATTTTAAAAACATTTGGGAGTGTTTTCCAAAGATAGTTGTCTATTTAGCAAACAAAGTTAGAATAGGAAGGTCTTCTGCCATCCTACAGACACGAGTCATTGCTGGCACACATTTTCCCTGGAGTAACAGGAATCAGGGAATTCAGAATGCTGGTTGGAGTCCTACATAAAATACTTCATATCTAGTGACATGAACTCCTGAAGCAGCAGTCTGAGCTGCAAAGTGCCTTGTAGATCTTATTTTTTCCTACCAGGGCATCAGAATTAACTCTTCTAAAATTCAATAAAAGGTGAGTAATGAAAAAAAAAAAAAAAAGGGAAAGGTATAAATTTCTGCAGTTGCAAGAGTAAACCCCAGCAGACAGCAGTGAATTTTACCTTTTCTGCATGTGTAGAAAGCAGTTAGGTCTTTTGATTATAGAAACACAACAGAGATTCTCTGGACAGAGGTGATGTGAGGTAAGTACATATGGTGTGAACCCTGTGGTTAGAGCCTCAGGGGTGCCAGAGTAGCATTCAGATACTTGGAAGAGGCCAAACTTTTCCAGTAGAGTATTTGATGGTATTCAGTCACTGACTAACATACAATGACTCCTGAGGCACAATGAATATTAGCTCTGTTTACTGCAGTTCATTGGACTAGTTCTGAGAGAACTTTTCATGTGATGGTTTGAAAATCTGCCTCTGCAGACATGACTAAACTAAAAAATAACCTCTTCCTTTCTGTATTGCGCAGCTTATAGCCCTGAACTCCTTTTCTGGAGTACAACCAGTCGAAATAATGGTGCTGAATATTGAACAAGTCCACCTCCACCGCCACATGTAAATAATTTGCATCCCAAATACCTGACTAAGTCTTTGCAGGTAATTGGTAGCTGGGTAATCTGCCTATTAATATCTTCATTTCTAGCTAGTCCCTAGTTAATAATCAATAGTCTTCTTTTCTAATGAAGAAATGGCATTGACATCCTGGCCTTTGCGCAGTGTTAAAATAACATTGATCGTTATCATTATCATATGTCCTTGATACACTGTATAAGGGCAAGAGTATCAGTCTTATAGTATAGGAACACTTAATAAACTGGGATAAATAATTGTGATTGGTCAAAGAGGTATTCACGGTTTTCTGGGCAAAGATGTGTGGGAGAGAATTAATAAAATATTGTATATTAGTTCTATCTCCAAATCTAAATGAAAGACAATCTCTCCAAAGATACATGAAGGCTGCAGAAAGGCACATGAAAGTGCTCTATATCATAGAGTCAAGCTGGAGATGCAGTTAAGTTTCTCCACATTGTATTGAACATCTCCGAAGTAAAGATCTTCCTTAATCTGTAGTTGGATGCTCCCACTGGTTGTTTCTCCGTTCTGTGAGGTGGGTGTGCCATTACCAGTTTTACTGAGGAGGAAAGTCTGTGGCTAGCACATCAAATATGATAGTTGTTGTTTGGGGGGTTTTTTTTGGGTTGTTTTTGTTTTTTTTTTTTTTAATTTTCCTCTTTTTTGTTGGTTTCCTCCCACTATTAGTAGACCTTTGGAACTTTTATGTATTGTGGAGCCCCTTTTTCCTGAGAGAAATCGAAATACTAATTGAGTCCTCTTGGGCTATTTAAGTAAAACTTGAGGACTACTTTTCATCAATGGCATATTACAGACCAGAGCACAATCTATATTTGGATCTTTTGACTAAGGTACAATGTCTAATTTAAAAAAATAATGGTACTGTAGATCTTACTTTACTATTCTTCCATAGTAATAAGATCTTTTTTTTGCTTTCAGAATTTATACTCTGCTATTAAATAAGGAAAATCTTTTGTACAGTAGGTGTAATATTACATCCCTGTCAAACCATTATTTAAAAAAGAAAAAAATCAGGGGTCCCATGCTAATATTAAAAATGAGAAATTAATTACATTTTAAAGGTATACTGTAAGATGATGGTACCTTCTGGGAAGTCTTCCACAGCAACCTACAGAAACCCCGGGTTTGTTTGGTGTTACAGGCTTGATTATGGTTGACATTTCTGTGTTTTGACTGTAGATTTCAAAAGCAAGGTTTATGAAAACGGCATTAAAATGATGGCTTCTGAATTTTGGTGAATTAGGTTATGGGAATTCATGCCTTTGCTCTGGAACACAAACACAATCTCCAAGTACCATTTGTTTTGTGCACTCGTGTTCATGGAGGCAGAGGAATTTATGCAACATACTTTTCTCATGATTATATAGATCCATTTATATCTGCTGCATTGTATCCGCACGGGTTGTGTCCCCCCGGGGTAAGCAGAGTGTGGTTCAGCACGGCCTGTGGACTGCACGAGGCGGTGCGGCTGAGGTGAGAGGGGCAGACCGTGGCGGCCTGGCCCAGGAGATAAGCTTATGCTTTCTGAGATCCCTAAAACAAGGTAGAACGTTTAAAATTTATGTTCAGTCATTTCTGTGTGTACATAAAATACAGCTTGCTCTTTAAAAATACTAAAATGTTTTTCATTAAGCATGCACCAGAGTATTTTGTGTGGAGGCTGAGTTAGCCTAGTTATATCCTGCATACATATCTGCATATACATGTCTCCACATACATGTGGTGCTCCCCTGCAGAAAAGAATTACAGTAGCTATATGGTATGGTCTTTTGTTAGATGTCATAAGAGGCACAGATTCCTAAATAATTGTCACTAGATTATTTTCAGACTCCTAAATATTCCATTTGTAGCTTAAATATTTTATAGAAGCTTGTACACGTGAAAAGTATTTAAAGTATAAGACACTGAAGCCTCTTTCCGTCAGAAAATATTTTAGTTTTCAAAAGTGAATAAATAACAAGACTCTTAGCACTTTGTTCTGAGTCTTCTCAGTGCTATTTGTAAGTGGAGAGGGAACAGCTATTATTATCCTTATAAATATTTGGCACTGCATGGCCTTGATTCGCAATCGTGTCTGTTCAAAGAATGTCTAGTGAACAAAGGAACTGGTCTCAGGGCATGAATGTTATCCTGAAGCAACTAAAGGATACAGGCCTTGTCACTTCTTGTCTCATTTTCATTAAGAAAATCATGTGGTTTAGCTTTAGGGGGGTGGTGATGAATCAACCATGTGACTAAAGGCAGGTGGCCATCTTAAAGCAGCTCTTATCCCTAGTAAAAATGAGAATTAAAAGGAGGGGATGGCAGAGTGAGGGAGTGGGGGAGGAGTTCAACTCCATAAAATGTTCAGTCACTGGGCTGCCATGAAGTAAATATTTTTACAAATATATTATTTACTACAAGGGAAGGTTTTCCCAGAGAAGGCAGATAAATGTACGTGCTATGGGAGCTTTACGGCCACTACAGGCCCAACTGTCATTCCTTCGGTACTTCCTGTCAGTCCGACTAAACTCTGTCATCCTTCAACCCAGTTTAAATTAACAGGTAATTTGTAAATGTCACTTCAGGTTAGGCCGCTCATTTTGTTTCTACTCTACCAATGCAAAGTCTAGGACTAATTTTTCTTGTCTTCTTTTAATAGGATTTTCATTTATAAATAGAATTATGTTCTGAAAATAAATTACAGTAAGTGATGCACAGAACTGGTAGCAGCAGCACTTTCATAGAATTTCAAGCACCTACATCAGAAGAGATTAATAAAAACACTTCAAAGGCTAAATTCTATTTAAGCAGAAGACAGCTTTTGGTTAATATTTAATCTGAGTAACTGAGATCTTGGTTGAAAATATAATTTTTTAATATCTAAATTAATTTGCAAAACAAAACCATTAATTTTGCCTGAGAGCTTTCATAATGCAAAAGTTTCAGTAATTTATTTGAAAAAAAAGTAATTCTGTAGTAAAAGTCCCTATTTTAATATGGAATTTATTTCTAATGCAATATATTATATTTGATCAGCAATACTGCTTTAAGTCTATACTTTCTAAATGATTGCTAATGTGCTATGTTGAATAGGAAAAAGAATCAGACTTTTCATGAGAGTTTTTAATTTGTAAAAGATTGCTTTTTGGTTCAGTATAAACAAACAGACGTCACCCATCTTTTAAAGGTAATAAGCAACTGGAAAAGGTAAAATTTCACTATAATACAGGCATGCATGATAGGAGCTGGTGTAATATTTTTCATTGACATGGTTTTTGAACTGTTGTAGTTACAGCACATGCTTTTCTTGTTTGCCTTCTGGCAATGTCCTACTCAAGTGAGCTGGGGGAGCTGTTTGCAGGGTGAGACTTCTGTGCCTTCCTTCTACTTTCTGATGGTAGGAGGCATCACATTTTCCTCCCACTCCTCGAGGAAACCTCCTATCTTTCCAGCAGAAAAAGAAACTCAGTTCATGTGTCAACGGGAATCTCAACACCTTCTATTTCTTATAAAAGTTTTGTAGGCTTGGGGAGAGGCTTTACTGTCCCCTCATAGCAAAAGGCATTGTCTAATCCCCTCTGTTGGCTTCAGTAGTAGCCAAACTCATCTGTGGGGAGTGCAGGTCAAAAAAATCCAGTTCTTTTCCTTCACTAACCTTTCCCACTTTCACTTTATGCTCTTCTGCTGTCATCCCATTCAATTCTATTCTGCACTCTCATATTCAGCCCTGTTACCGTATTTTTCCTCTCATAATTTACATTAAAATATCTATCTGGATTTTTGTGACCCTTTTTTTCTGGTTGATTATATTCCTGATTTCTTCCACCAAGTCCCTTTTAATAGTCCATTGGCACCCAGAAGTATTCTGCAGTAGTTGCACGGATGTTTTGTAGGAGTTGCATAATAGCCGGGGTATCTGGAAGACAAAGGTATTCACTGCACATAGTGATGCAGTAGCAAGGATTCTTCTCAGTGACATAGTGAGCAGAAATTCAAGAACCATGGCAAAAACCTTTGGCACTGAGCCACCACTGATGAGTGATTACATTGGCTGGTGCTCTGGTAATTAACATATAAGGGATATTAACATGGGAGATTGCAATAAAATGTGGCACAAGTAAACTGATTCTCCCTTAAGGTGTTGGATCCTTTAAGTTGGCTTCAGTGCGACTGTGCTTTAAGCCTCCACTCAGACAACATTTGTATTATTTAAAATCTCATGTCTGGATCCTAGGTAAACCTGTAAGTCCATCGTAAGTCTATTTAGACTGTTATTCTAAAGGCTACTTCAGGTGTTTCAAAAATTACATTTTTAGTGACATTAGCAGTATCAGAGTCTAGTATCAAATACTGAAAAGGCAATTTTTATTGTGTGTTAATACTGACTTATTATCAGAAACATAACTTTTCTATGTAAATATTAATTGTTTTGTTTAAACTTCAAAGATTTAACTTTATTCTGAATGTTAAATTAGCATTCATGCAAGAAGAGTCTAGGACTTGAAAAGAGAGCCATGATGTATTAAATACTAACTGAAGTTCCTCTACCCTGATTCATGATAATTAGTAGGAATGCATGTCTAGTTGGAATGTCACTCATTTTTCTTGTGCTTTAGTGGATTTTAGTTGTAAAAGCAGCATCCGTCCAATTTTCCACATAAGTTACCTTAACATGTTTTCACATACTGATCAACTCAGAGTTGTTACATTTCCCCACTGTGTAACCTCCAAAATATTTCGTGGTGAAGTAGGAGTAAGCTTGGATCTTCTCTGTATGGCTAAAGTGAATCACTACAAGGGAGAATGATGAAACTTAGGAAACTGACCTTTATGTGAACCAACTGCTGGTGTTCATGAAATTTGAACTAAGACTCAGTTTTAGGAAGACTGTGGAAGAGCTAATATTCTGAAATGCTGACAAAAAGGAATCCACTGTGAAATGAATGCCTGTCTGCCTGACTATCAAAATTAAAGCAGAGAAGTAGAAATTTATTGCCACCTGTCCCAGAGACAAATATGCGAGATAGATGTGCACTGCTTTCTCCAGGATGACATCTGGAAGAGTGTGGTGGGTTGACCTTGGCTGGATTCCAGGTGCCCTCCATGCCATTCTATCACTCCCCTCCTCAGTAGGACGGGGTGGAGGAAAATATGGAGGGAGAAAATAAGATGGAAAGAAACCTCCCATGTCAAGATAAAGGCAGTTTAATAAAGCAAAAGAAAGGCCACGTGCAGAAGCAGAGGAAAAAGATTTATTCTCTACTTTCAATCAGCAGGTGATGTCCAGACACTTCCAGGAAGCAGGGCTTCAGTACACATAGTGTTTGCTCTGGAAGACGAATATCATAATAATGAGTGTCCCTGTCATCCCCCTCTTTCTCTTAGCTTTCATTGCTTTTATTGATGAGCAGACCTCATATGGTATGGAATATCCCTTTGGTCAGTTTGGGTCAGCTGTCCTGGCTGTGTCCACTCCCAAGATCTTGCCCACCCGCTGCCTACTGGTGAGGTGGGGATGTTGGAGAGACAGCTCCAATGCTGTGCCAGCACTGCTCAGCAGTAGGCAAAACACTGATGTGTTACCAGCATCTTTCTATCTACCAATACAAAGCTCAACACTCTGACGGGTACAGTGGGGAAAATTGTCTCTATCTCAGCCACACCCAATACAAGGAGCACGTATTGACTATCAGTTACTGCAAAAAGAATTGCTGTGTCAGTTGCCCTAATTCCACTTACATACGTGAAAATTCTTTCAGCAATTAACTGAGCAGAACTTCGGGTGATATTTTGAGGTGCCTGTACTCACTGTACAACAAAAATTCACAGAAATAAAGTAAGATGCATATTTCTCTTTCAATCAGAATATTTTTTCCCATTTTTGTCTGACTTCTAATTTACTGGAGAAAGTCAAATATGTATGTACTTTTAACATTTATTGCAGGGAGAAAGCTTATGGAGGTCTACCTCTGAGGACATTCCAACAGCCCTCGGATGTAGTTCCCAATATTTCTAAACGTACATAAATATTGAATCTTTGTTAGCCTCTATCCTCTATTTTACAGACAGGAGATTAAGCAAAAATTGAAATATTATCCTTATAATTTCCCTCATTTAATGTATTACCTTGTTTTGTGTCAGGATTTTTCTTTCTATGATAAATTGTCTAGGTTGATACGCCTCTTAATGCAAATGCAACTGTTCCCAAGAAACACAACCTAGTAGCTGTTTTTCACATGTGGTTCCCTTTTTCAAAACTGGATCTTAATTTATGTGTTGCACTTTGTTGACTGTCCCTTAAATAAGAGCTAGAGTTGAAAGTGGTGTTTTTGCATAGAAAATAGTAAGACACTCACTATTCCAGCATCTATGTAGCTGTGTCTTGGTGGGTGGTAGAGGGGCACATTACATACTAATATCTGTGCTAATCAAAGGTTGTGATACCTGAATTTGGGATTGTTGAAGCATAGAATAGAACAACATGTTGTAGTGACTGTTTTCTATATAAGTAACCCTTCCATATGATACATCTTTTGAAAATAAAATTAGTTCTATTTTAAATTCATCTCATGCTTCAGAGGATGTACCCAGTTTTCCAACACTGATTTTTAGCACTTCAGTTTCTGGAGTCCAAACAGAATCCTTCTGGGCTGTTTTGAAATATACTTGAAGGGAGCAGGTATTCCACACTAAATAAAACACAGCCCGAGATTTGAGTCTCAGGGAGATTTGAGGCGTTATGTTTAGCAAAGAGCAAACAGTTGAGACAGATGAGGGCAATCTTCCTCAAAGCTGTTGCGTTAGACTGAGACAAGACTGCATGCATGTACAAATGAAAAGTTTATCTTTGCAAGCAGCAATGCTATAGTTTGACTATTTTTCAATTAAAAGTTGGATTCCATAGTGCATTGAATCTGTCACAGTGAAAAATGTAGGCTGATTGTTAATAATACTGCTCTATAATTATTGCTATTATACAGTCCAGATACTTCATGAGGGCATGATCCCCTGATTCTATTGGTTTTGTACCGACCGCAGAGAAGCAATTCCTGAACTGTAAGATTGGTAAGCTAAGTATAAGGCTCATGCAAGTAGATTCAAGAAGCTTTTCTGTTGTGGCTCTTGGCGTTGCTGAAACTAATCTGTCACAGTGAGAGCTGCCCCCTTTTAGCCTTAACATTGCATGCTCGTTCTCTCGTTTTGACATGTTAGGTGTTGAATGACTAAGAGTGAACTTTCTTGTTAAAGAAGGTGTTTTTCAATATTAAAAAAACCTTTTAAAATATTTTCTTAAATTTATACAGGGTTTAATAAAAAAAATTCAACAAAAGATTATTAAAACGTATTGCCTTCTTTAAAACAGAAAAAAATTAAAAACCTCCACAAAATACTTTTAATGTAATTTTAGAGTGAAATAATTACTTGGAGGTGCCTGTGGTACAAAGTTCAGCACATTTTTCCCAGGGATATATAATTATGGATTGAAGAAAACAAGAAATTGATGTAGACAGGTGTTCTCCCACAGCATTATCCCTCTTAGTGGACTGATGACAAGTGAATACTTGTGGTGGGAGACAAAAGTCAAGTTTAATGTTTCTTCTCTGGCCAGGTGGCTCCTTAAGGTATAAAAATATAAATCTTTTGTCTGGCCATCATCTATTTGCGAGAAACACACAGTTGGTACTCTTGCTCTCTTAGGCAGCAAGTACCCATTAGAAGACCCTTTTCAGACGCTAGTTGAAATAGTTTGATTGAAAAATTCCATTTGATTTTAGAATTTTGCTGAAATTTTTCTGCTATTTAAGAGAATAAAATGAGGGAAACAGTGCTATGTGTGTATTCATTACTTTAAGTTATTGTGTTACTGAGAATCACTGGAGCTCCCATGCAAAAGCAAGGACTTGCCTTTTGGCAGCAGTGATAAGCATGCCAGGGCACGGCTTTCACTATTGTCAGGAAGCAAGTTTGAAAGTCTGGCTAACTAATTAGCTGCTTTAAAAAATTCAGTCAATTTTTCCTTGTTTGCTTCAGGAAGAGTTGTTAGAGCTCAGCAGCTAAATTTGTCAAATTTGGGGATTTCTTGGTTTCTTTTTTCTCTGGCAAGGTTTAATCTCTCACTTCTGGTTTGCATCACTGACTGTGGCCGTTGCATTCCTAGAGTGCACCAATAGTCCTTTCTTCCCTCCTTCCCCAGAGCTGCTGAAGCAGAGCAGACTTTTACTCTAGTGATGCTACCAGCACCAAAAGGTGGGCACTTAGGCACTTAAATGCCAAAACTGAGAGTGAAGATAAACCTTTCTGTTATCTCAGTGACCTTCTGCTGTATCCTGAGACTCCATTTCAATATGAAAAGGGTAGAAAATGTAAGTTGGTAAGTTGTGTATGGGAACTGGGAGAAAATGATAGGAAAAGAGTGGAATGATGAGGCTGGAACAAAGAACAGTAAATACAAGAAAGATTCCCACGAGACAACAGAAAATGCAGAACTGTAAAGAAGGCTGGCAGTTGATTGTTGTCCTGGAGAACTGGATTCTAATCTTATGGCTGTTCAGCTGGAGAAATCTTTTTTAAAAAAGCAGAGCAACTGAGGTCTACAGCAAAAGCAAAACCCCCACATTCCTCTTCCACTGGAGAAGCCCTGAGGCAGGGAGAGCTGGGAGGAAGAGCAAAGGGGAGATAGCTCTGCTGTGGGCTGTTCCTAGCCTGAGACATGACAGGTTTTGCACATGGTGTTTTTTTGTGTTGGAATGTCATTTCTGCTAACAAGGATATGTGTCCTCAAAGGACAACAGATCCTGTAAACTGGAGGACCGTTCCTGAGCCTGTGTAGAGAAGCCTAGGCCTGCTCCTTGTCTGTGTGGGCAGGGACAGAGGGGGAGAAAATCATCATCCTCTTCTACAGCAAGAGCTCCTGGCCTTGGAGTGCTCATTTGAAAGGATCTCCAAGAAAGTGTATTTAGTTGTCAGTACACTGTGCAATATTCCTGGAGATGGAATGTTGGAGCTAGGTGTGCCATCAGCGAGGTGAGGCTCAGCACAGGCCATGGCCGGGGCAGGCGGCAGCGTGGGGCTGGGTGCTCCTGGCCTGTCCAGCCCAAGCTAAGCCTTGCTACTGAACAGGAAAGGGGTCATTTCAGAGCAGGAGCTGGAGGGAAAGCAGCCTGCTGGCCCCACCTCTACTCCTGGAGGAAAGGAGTGTAAAGCGATAGTTTCGTAAATTAGTCATTCCCTGCTTATCTACATGGGCACAGTTCGTTGTTCTACCTTTAATGAAAATATAGGTTGTTAAACTGCTGCTTTGCAAGTGGGAGAATTAGGTTTCTTGTTTTAGCAGCAGAAAACTTAGTGTAATTACCTCTCGGTTCATTTTGATGGCTTGAGTTTTTGTTATAATTCCCATGAATTTAAACCCAACCCTGGCTGCTGCCAATGGCAACAGGATTACACTTGTGTCAGCTGACCCAGAAGAAGTGTGTTTTCATTACCCCACAGAGGTATGCTCTGATTTAGTTAAGTACTTCATAACCACAATAGGTCAATAGGAAGTACACTTGAACAAATACAGTGTTGCATGATGCTGAATAGTAAGGAGAAACAGTGTTAGGCATCTCAGAAGAACCCAAGATGAACAGATATTTTTAACCTTATTAGCTCTGTGCCTCAGCTTCCCACTTGTAAAATGGTTTACAATTAAATGAACTAAAGGGTTGTTCTGAAAATAAATTCATTAATGTTTGAGAATTATTCAGATACTATGCCATGGAGTATAGTAGACTATCCCTCAAGTAAATGAAAATTCTCTGTTCTGTAAAGTACATTTTGAAGTGAGTATGAACTGAGGAAGATTGAGGACCTCTCTCTGAACTATGAGAATAACAAAAATATTGAATAACTGCCCTGTTCCTTGTTTGAACACCACCTACCTAGGTTGTGGACTGAAGCGAGTATTTCCTGTGGGAAAAAATTAGTAATGTAATCACATAATTTAAATCCATATTGCAAATCATGAATTTAAGGGAATAAATTAAGATTATATGAGTGTTAGTGCTGCCTCAGTTACTGCCACAATGAGCCACCTTTTTTTGTCACATTCCTTAACTTTCCTTTATTTTGCAACAGCACTAGTGGTTTTTTTATATAATTATATAAGTTTATATTTCTATCTATCAATCTATATATTTGTATGTTCTTCAAAGTCAAGCTACCAATTGAAATTAATTCCATGAGGAGTCCTTACAGCACTTCTGGGTATTGAAACAGCTTTAAAAAGTCTGAAGCAGCTTTTGAAAAAATTAAAATAAAAGAAAAATCAGTTAAATTTGATAGTTGGAGGTTATTTTCCGTATTACACCTGGGAATTCAGAGGTGGAACAGCCATTACTGCTAGTGGTAGCTGTCTGGCCTAAACCTCTACATTGCACTGTATGTCTTTACAAATCTAAATATATAAAGTGCACTAGAGTACTTCTCAAATTCTTCTGGTACAAAAATTAGGTTTTGGAATATTTTGTTGTGGTAAGTCTGGGCTGTATTAGCTGTGCATCCAGCATCCCTCAGGAAGGAATAAACAAGATAAAATGGTTGTCATTTTTTTCCTAACAGCTCTTAGTCTGCAGCAGGACCTTACATATTTTCTTTGCACCAATAAATGCTTCTACAGGCACAAGGTTTGAGGCCACAAGCTCTGGAGAAGCAAGTTGAATCCAAGAGTTGTCCTCCATCCCTGAAGCAGAGACATCTCCAGGAACCTCTGTCCTTTGCCTAGTAGCAGCTGGGGTGGAATTGGTAAAGGTACTTCTTAGGTAGCTGCACAGATGGCATTTCCTAACCAAACCTTGCGTTCTCCCAGGATAAATGGGGGAAGGTGACTGACACGTCATCGTCACTTTTATGCCAACAAAGAGTATTCTGTTTTAGTGGCTTCCCTTGGGTTCTTGACCTGAAAAACTGCTCTTAAAGACAATCAGATTAATAAAGCAAGGGCATGAGCTGTTAGTAGGCAAGTCATCTATCCATCTGGTCCAGGTAGTTTCACATAAAGAGAGGTGAGAGGCAGCATCAGACAAAACAAGCCAAATGTCATTTCTGTCCTGGTGTTCCTGAGTGGGTTTTAAAGGAAATTGGGGACAAAATGTGTTGGACTTTATTTCTCTGGCTTAGTTATGTTAAGGCACTGCAATGCAGTTGTATACTGGATTTTGTATGTGACTTTTCTGATTTGTGCTGGTTTATTGTTACTAAAAAAATTTTAGTTGAACTGATAATGAAGTCAGATTAGATTGTGAATACTTCGTGACACATTATAAACTCTTTTACTATTTTAGATACTAGAACAGAAAATTAAGGAGATTCTACTTCTGAAATAGTTAAAGAAAGTCTTACTTTCCAAAGTCTATGCTGAGTCAAAGCAGCTCATGGAAATATTGCAAGTATAGCACAGCACAGCTGAGGAAATGCTGGAGATAGGAACTTGATATTCATTGGCTTATGTTCCTCAGCAGTGCCTGCAGAGTGGCCATAGGTGTGCATGTGGAGGAAGGCAAAGCTTGAACTCACTCAACTGCCCCTGTGTCTTTCTCAGTAGGTTTTAACTAATCAATGTATTTGTACGTGCAAGAATTTTGGCAACTTCACCAAAAACATGATCTGTTTGATTTCATTGGTCTTTGAAGTAAGCAAACTTCAACATCATTCATGTTGAAAGCTGTTTGTGCAGGAGCTACTTGTGAAAAATGTGTCATCTGCTTAGAAAACTACCAGAGTTCAAAATTAAAAATACCATTCTGCATAGCCAATTTGTTCAGGGAGCTTTTCTTTCAAATTTGTTGCTAGCCCATGCTCAGAAGACATACACTACTAACTGGTCTCATCTTCTGAAACACAAGTGTCTAGCTGGAAAGAAAAACTTGTATCAGCTGGGCAGATATAATTAAAGTTTCAGGCTTACTTCATACCCAGGTGGAGACTTTGAGGGACTTAAGGGAATTTAGTGCTAATCCAAACCTAGTATCTCCCAACTGACGACATGATGGGCAGCATGGAAGTGTAATTGGAAGGGCATTGGAGGGGGACCTGGAGAGATTACAGAGGAGCGAGAAGAGAGGATTAGACAAGCACAGGAATAAGTACAGCAACTTCAGAAAATTACCTAATGCAATGCAGTCCTTGTGTCTTTGTGATATTCAGAATCCTAGGCTTGTCAGAGAATACAATACCACACACCTCTCAGTTCTGTTCTAGAAATCTGCATCTGAGAATGCCAACTGTCAAAGCCTTTACAAGCTAAAGGAAGCCGCTTAGGAAGATGTAGGCAGTTCACCTGACAATGCCTCCTGTTAATCCCGCCATGTATTAGAATCATCTATCCTTATCTCCAGATCTGTCAAAGCAGGACAGTGATCAAACTTCAGGATGCTCATCCTTGCATCATGTGGCACATGGCCTCACAGACACGGGGGTCTGTGATCTACCAGCACTCACAGATCTTGCTTAATGTTTACACAGATTCTTTGAAAGGATTTTTTGGGAAGGTTCCCTTTAATTGTCATGGCATCTTCCCCTGCCTTAGAATTCCTCTCTGCCACGTCATATAATCATGTATTCCAACAAGTGCTCAGGAGCTACAGCTAGGGATTAAGTCAAGCTTGCAAGCATGTGAATCCTCTTTTTATTATGACTTTGCCTCCATCTCATTTTCCTTATGTTGCTTTCACATTATCTTTGTCTCTTCCAATACTGCTTTACTTTTCTTTGCCTTTATTGGTGCTTTTCTCCTTGATCCTGTCCCCTGAAATCATTTATTCCCTACCTCTGATTTGGAATGGATCTGTACGCTCTTCTCTTACTGCCAGTCGTCTTGTCTCTACCTGATGATTAGCAGTCTTTTCCAGCCACACTGTGAGTGCAGTTTGGCATGCAGCAGAGCACTAGTCTTAAGGAGCAGACACTGCCCAGAGGAACAGCATGGGACATGCGGTGCAACCAGATGAAATCCAATATGACCACTTGAGATCCAAGCCAGAAAAGGCAGATTTTTAAATTAAATATTGTATTGCAAGGTGAGGGAAGGAAACTAATGAAGTCTGTTCTCTTAGAATCAAGGGTGTGGCAAATTTTTTCTTATTTTACTATTACTATATTTTAAAAAAGCTATTGCACATGAAAAATGGAATCACTCTAGTGGATCCTTGAAGGAGATAGAAACTTGGGATCATGTGATAGCTCCAATTAAGGAAGAAATTGAGATGGGTAATTCTGTGAAGTAACCTTTTTTTGTTGACAAAATCCTGCTGTGCTTGCATGCAGGGAGCATCAGCCAGCCAGAAGCAGTTCCTCTGTTCTCACACCAAACTCCATGTAGCACATTGCCAGGGGAGTGTCTAAACTTCTCCAGCCTTACACAAACTCAGGCTTGCTTTCTGCTCATTGCTTACATGCCTCCATCATGCTTTCAAGCAGGATTCAGCAAAAACATTATTTTAGATCAATTTCTTTTCTAAAGTCGTCTTGGCTTCTTTTTTTAATTCTTTTTCAGCTGTGCTATGAATCTCTCAGATGACTTCAGTAAGCATAAGAAGGCTAACAATATCCTACGTTTTTTGCCTTTTAAGTGCTGCCTGTATTTTATGGATTTCCCTCTGTCTCATCCACACCTTCAATGCACTGGTTTGTTTGGGGTTTTTTTAAGTCTTTTGCAGTGATAGCCCAAAATTTATCAGAAAAGGCAGTTTCCACCCCAATCCTGTTGAGTAGACCTACGTTTAGGTAAGTTTCCTAGGCTTGTAGTGATGGGGTTTTTTCATCAATATTGTCACATCGTACTATTGGCAATGACGTAATAGCTTGGCTAATTAAATTCTAGTAATATGCACTTACATGGCTGATCAGTACTAAAGCTATTCATTTTCTAACATTTTAATCTTTAAAATGTTAGAAAAGCTATTTGAAATGAGTGGCTTACTGTAAGTGAATGGACAGAGACCACAGTCAATAAGTAAAGTGCTCATTCACCAAAGTGCTTTAGCAAGGTTATATTTTGTTAAGTATTTTGAAGCTGGACATAGTGTTGAATTGAAGTCCACCAGCCATTCCCGTCATTTATTTAGATTTGCTAAATGATCTGAAAAGAGATTCAAATGCCAGCAAAAGGGGTTGGGCAGAAGGACTACCAGGCTAGTCCTCAGCTCCCCCACTGCCCTGGGTTTTGGGTGCCACTGAAGGCAAAATGCATCAAATTATATGACCCACCGTGTTATATCAAAATACAGCCTTTGTTTTATGTTGCTTTGAGTGTGAATTGATACCATATATGACGTGGGACTTGTGTTGCTCCATAACAAGATGGAATGCAACTCAGTGTGTACCCACTTGCACACTTAGATGATGCTGGTACTACTTGGAAAAGCAACTGTTTGACTTGATATCTTTGTCAGTAAGTTTCCTGCAAAGGTAACAACCACTTGCTAGTGACACCTGAGAGAGGAATACACAAGATAAAACATGAATCAGCCCACAGCATGTAAGTTTTCAGCTAATGTTTATTAAATATCGTCTTTGTTTTAAAGCAGTGCACTGCAAGAACATCCAAATGACTTCAAAGCTTCAGTGATAATCTTTGTGTTATATTTTAACAGTGTATTTTATCACTATAGCTCGCTTTAAATTTGCTTCAAATATTAAAGAGACTCTGGCTATAGAAGTTAGCTGAATTGTTTATGGGATCAAAATCAAACTAACGTTCAGAAAATTTTCAGCAAGAGATTCCAGTTAATGAAAGCACCATTTGTGATGTGCTAAAACATGTATACACATAGGTATTGCCCCATTTATCAGACATGAGAGCTAATTACCTCATCCACTGCTGTATTTCTTCCATCCTCTGCATTTCAATTCCCAATATTAACACATAGGTGGTCAAGCTGACCATTGAATAGCCTACATGAGCATGAATGCATTAAATAATTTAATGTTAGAAGAGTTTATTAAACTGCCACATTCTAATCAGCATGCGTACCTGCCTTCATTAATCTTGCACTGGTCCATGGTGTGTCTCTACAGCCGACATAGAGTGTGCTAATGTTAATAGGAGCTCTTAACAAACAGGATCAGTTAATCAAGGAAAATTTACTATTAGCCACATGCCCATGCATACTGAAATCTAATTACAATCAGATTTAACCTCTTCATTACTGTATTCCTCCAAATATTATTTTGTTATCACTTGTGATACTAATGTATTCCAAACTAAGACATGATTATACTCATTCGAATAGGAAATACTTACATCAACTCACATTTATTAAGAAGGGAAACTTCCTTTTTGCCATGCTTTCAGAGTATAGTGTTTTATGGGTTATATTTATTGCCAAGAGTAAGAAGCCTAGTACCACATTTTCTCACCCAAAACCTGACTACAGGAAGTAATTGCTAGAACAGAATGTTGAAAATGATGTTCACTATTCTGTATTAATTCAGATAGAAATTAGCATTTAGTAAATTGTCCGCTGTGGATGTGGTGGATATAACTGAGAACATAGCGGGGGTTTAGCTGCAAAAGTGTTTTAATTTCTTAAACAATGTATTTCTTTCTGATATCAATTGAACCATATTATTTTATATTTGGCTATTTCCATTAGATCTTAGACTGTGATAAGCAATTGAGCTCCATCAGAGGCCATGATTCTTTGACTTAGTTCACAGAATGTGAAAGGTTAGAAGGGTCCTTTAGAGACCTAGTTCTTGATAGAGACAGGGTAAATGGAGATAATTCCATTTTAGAGCTACTGATTTATATTTATATTTATTTTATTCATTTTATTTTTCAAAATTTTATTTTATTTTATTTTTAAATGTTCTTCTATATGCAGAGTAGACAATATTAGTTCAGAGCAGAGAAGGCCAAGTCCGTTTCTTTAATTAGGAATCTGCAAGACATTTTGGGTGGAAAAGTAATGTGTTTTGAACCATTGTAGAGGTTAGAATTTGTACTGTTTTAAATTGATAAGAGAGTTTTTTGCATGGGGAATCCATTGACTGAGAAACACTACATCACTGCACCTCTGGTGCATGGTAAGAAGTGTAAATTGGATCCTAGCCTTTTGCTGACTTTTGGGTACAGACCAACCACCAGCCTTCAGGACATTACTGAGCCTTTCATCAGTCACCACACGGACTTTGCCGTCACATCTCTCTTTTCCACTCTTCCTCACCCCTTCTTCATCCTTCTTCCTTCACCTCCATTCTGCTGTTTAAACTGAGTAACTTCTGCAAAGAAGATAAATCCCTGCGATGGTTTCATCCTATAGGAAATGAATTTATTAAAAATCTGCTTTTTGGTGCACACTGCTCCATACCTCTGGTAAATATTTTTTTTTTTTGAGCTAGGGTAAGTCAGCCCAATACAGGATGGTAGAGCCGAGTCTAGAAAGGGAAAAGAACATGCTAAGGCAGATTTTTTTCATTTTTCTTCTTCTCCTACTGTTCTAACAGTCTCTCTTTCCTTACTTGCCTTTGTCACATATTTATTTTCTTCCTTTCAGTCCTATTCTTCCATCTTTTGGCCTCTTACTTTCAGTTCCTTTTTGTATTTCTGTTTCTCATGTGTTTCCTTACTCTTGGAGTACTCTTCTTATTACTAGGACTCTTAATGCAAAGTATGCTAAAGCATTCCTGTGAGGGTGCATGAGAGTTTGGGGGTATTTTACACCTGTTGTGTGAAGATTTCTCTATTGCCAGTAGGTGTTTTTACTTTTGCAACTGTAGGCTAATATTGCTTACTGTGCTTGATAGATGGCCATCACCATCATTACACTGTACATAAAGCTGGGACAATCAATTAGCAGTTAAGAACAAAGACTCTTTCTCTCCTATCCCATCCCATCCTATCC